>CAJNIZ010045121.1:23431-45575 GCA_905231905.1 Symbiodinium pilosum | reverse complement strand
GAGCCAAGGGAACCTGCTGGGCGCCGGGTCCAGGAGTCGGCGGATGATATAGCTATTTAGAGCCCTTTGTATAACCCCTGTTCATGGGGGGCGCAGGACCCAAGGTATAGAGTTCTAGCGGTTCCAGGGAGGGTGAAATTGCTGCCAGGCTCAGGACGACGACCCCATGGTGGAGTGGTCGCTTTGCGAACGTTTAGGTACTTTACAGTGTAGGGCCCTAAACCCTACACCATTATGCCCACACCCAAAACCCTGAACCTTAATTCTTAAGCCCTAAGCCGTAAACGCTTTCAGGATTCAGGGTTCAGGGGGTCAGGATTTAGGAGGCTGGTAGGTTGGGTAGGGTTTAGCGGGAATAGGGTTTGCCTATATTGAAATCAGAATCCTATACTTCGTATCATAGGGACTCCCAAAATGGAAACCCTGGTTTTTGGAAATCCCTATTTAGGGCTTAACGGGGACGTCAAACCCTAAACCTTTACGCGCATCAACGAGTCCGAGTCCCAAGGAGGTGGGGTCAAGTGGCAAGCCGAGGGTAGCCACACTCTCAATCATGGTTTCGCCTACAACCCGCCGCCCCCACCCCCCCCCCCCTCCCATACTAATTCCTAGGCTCTTAGAAGGGGGGCTGGTAGGGTAACCCATGATCAAGTTGCAAGATTTTCCCGGTACCACCTTCGCTTGACAAAAGTAGAATGGAACATTCAATTGGAATTGGGGTCTATGGCGGGTTTGCAGGCTTTAGGGCTCTGTCTCCTCCCCAGCTAGCAAGATATTGAGAGGTGTAATGCACTGGCAGCAACATCACGCATCACACGCGTCGGGCTTCACCAGTAGGCACCACAGTGTTCATTTGGTGTGCGGCCTGTTTGAGGTTGGTGAAATGGCGCTATGACCCTGAGTGAACGAGATGTTGCATGTAGGAGAAGTATGGGTCGCTGTAGGGACACTCCAGGAAATTCAGAAGCCATTTGGATGGCGGACCATAAACGCTTAGGGTTTAAGGCCGAGCTCAGGGGTGAGAGTAAGATGCTGGCTTGTGATTTTCCTACCCAGAATTCGGCCTCTTATTCAATGCCCATGGCATGTTGTATCAGGGACGACCTTAAAGGGACGACCAGTCGGACAGTAGGTTTTAGACATCCCTTTTCTGCTTGCTAGAAAGATCAGTACAAACTACTGGAAACGCTAAGTCAGCCCGATATGTGCGTGGCTCATCTTGGGCCAGCATAGTATGCATAATTTTCTGAGGTATATGGTAGTTTCCCAGAATAAGGGAACCCCAATATAGAACTCGATATACTATGATCCTTACTTTGGGGACCCCTAGAAAGATACCCCTAATTTTGGGAAACCACATGTATGCGTCAGCATTCACGGCTTCCCCACCCTGACCCCCGATTCCTCACAACTCCCCAATGGTCCATGATGTCCATGATAGGGTTTAGGGTTTAGGGTTTAGAGTTTAGGGTTTAGAGTTTAGGGTTTAGGGGTTTAGGGTTTAGGGTTTAGGGTTGAAGCTGATTAACCTCCCCCCCTATGGTCCTGTGGTCCTGCGGTCTGGGTCTGGTCGTTTGAATGAGATGTTTAGACTAAGTTTATAGAAGCTTATATTTTTGTAGAGGCGTTCTATAAGGTTTAAAGGAGGTTTGCAGACCTTTCATTGATTTAATAGCAGGTTCTGAAGGTTTGATAGAGTTTTATACAGATCTTGTAGAGATAGATTGTTTCTAGAGGTTTATACAGGATTTCTACAATTGTGTTAGAAGGGTTACAGGGCGTCATAGCTTTTATAGACGGTTTGCAAAAGGTTAAAAAATTGTGGACTGTGGGTAGAGGGTTTATGAGGGTTTCATAGAGTCTTGAGTGGAAGCTTATGATGGTACCACCCCCCTGGTAGTCCTGTGGTCTGGGTCCTGTGGTGAGGGTTTGAAAGAAGGTTTTCGAGCTGTTTTACGGAGAGTTAATGGTCCTGGGAGGTTATAGATATGGCTTACTCCCAGATGGGGACCAGGGCGGGGAACTGAGAACGCGGAGCACGGAAGCATATAGTAGTTTTTGTACATAGCCAACTTAGACCCAAAGATGCTCTAATCCTTATTCTGGGTATCCCCAAACAGGGATCCCCCTCGCATTGGGTACACAAGCCCTGAATCCCAGAAACCCTGCCCAAAACAGCACCTCAGCTAACATCGAGTCTCCAGTCCGGGTTTAGGGTTCAGGGTTTAGGGTTTAGGGTTTAGGGTTTAGCCCCAAGGCATTTTGATGCAGCGCACAGCGACAACGAGAACGACAAGGAGTGCTCTTACGCCCAAAGGATGCAGATGTGTTAAGGGTAAGTTCAGGGTTCTTGCATACTGGCCATGGTGCTACGAAGTCAGCAAGCAAAGTTTGGCAGCGAGTCTAGATCTAAGGAGCCGTTATACAGGGTCATCTGAGGTCCGCGGTTGAGGGCATTTAAATAGAAAAAAGGGAAACTGAGTTTCATTATGCGGTATCCTACCCTGTGCTACCGTTCGTGAAAGCAGATGCGACCATAGATCCCAGGGAAGACCTGTCTGACAGCATGTGTAACTGATACGTGAAACATAAATCCAGCAAGACCATCCAGGCAAAACCGAAGCCGCACTGTGAGGAGGCGCAAAGACATCGCAGTATGGATTTGCTCGCAACTCGCTAGCAGCTGTTCTTACTTGCGAAGGGGCGCGCAATCCTCGTATCTAATGCTGGCAGATGCGATGCCTGTGCGCATGTCCAATGATGTAGGGCTGCTCCTGACTGTAGAAACCCAGACCCACTGCTCAGGCTGTCTTAGGTGAGATCTAGGAATCACCTACCCCAAGCATTCAGCCCGTCCATCTCCACTAATATCGACTATGCGCAGTATCTTTAGCCTACCACATTGGGAATATCGCTTATATATAAGTGTGAGATGTTGAGGGGAGGTGATGAGTATGTGAACATTTGACATCGCGAGTACACAATCTCGCAAGTGTCGTTCCCCATGATAGTTGCCAGCTCTCTCGCTATGAATGTTATAATGCAGGTCTGAAAACCCATTCTTCATCCGCACTCGCATAAATATGCACCAGCAGGAGATTGGCCATTCCTCAACTTCCGAGCACAGAAAGAACCATGTCTATAACGAAGAACAGTAGAAGCAGGACTCCGTCGAGATCCAGAATGTGACTCCTTCTGGGCGCAGACGAGTCGGCCGGACTGACAATACGAGATAAATCGGGGTTTCCAGATAAGAGCTGTCCCTTTAGGGGGGTCCCCAGACACGATCTTGGGGCTGTACAAAGGGCGACCCCAAATGTTGGAAGCCTTCATATACATCTCTGAGGGTTCTACTGAGAGCTTGTAGGATTGGTTACCTAGTTCAAGGGAGATTTCATGGCGTGTGCGTTTGATAGTGTAGTGTGCAACGCAGCGTTCGTGATCTTGATCTTTGGTTTATGCTTTAATTACTAGAGGACGATAAGCGCTTTTCACAGCTTCTTCGGTGCTCAGAAGGTATAGAGAACTTTAAATGGAGTATGACTGAATGTCGATAACTAGGAATTGATGATCTACCTTAAGCCTTCGTGTTGGGTTTGCCGTTTCAGGTATTCAGCTTGAGGAACTCGGCGCCCGAGCCAAGAGGTATTATGGAACGAATCCTAATCCCCTTCCCCGACTAACATAAGCTATAGTCTAAACTCCTTAAAGGGGGGATATATAGGGGATTATATATGGGACTACTATAGGGGTTATTAAGGGGGATACTAGGAGTTTAGACTATAGCTCACATAACCCCCCTCCTATTTCCATGCTTGACAAACTGATCCAGGATCCAGGAAGTACCAGTGGCAGAAATAAGGAGCCGAACCCTGCCAAAGAGTCGGGACTGACTGGCAATGGCCGAAAGATTTCAAGTGGTGCATCCCTTCTTTTTTATTGGAAGCAGTGGCAGACTTGAATTGCGGTTCGTTGGCACAGCCTTCCGAATCCAAACAGATTGCGTACCGTGTCGTCCTGGACCCTTAATAGAAATTGCAATCGCGAAGCGCTTGTAGCAGAACTCTTCTGGGCAAATGCCCAGCATGATGATCAGGAATACCGGTGCAATGCCTGCACAGCAGGGATTAGAATAGACCTTCGCCTTGAAGTACACATTTAAGGCCGCTCGTGGCCACGCTGAAGCACCAAGGAAGCGGTCAAGGAGATATGTTTTTTTACTACGAGGTAGTTGTGACAAATCCGCGCTCATGTTGGACCTGGTTTTATCTTGGGACTCCACTCGCCGCAATGAGGGAGGGCGAGCAGAAAACTAAAAAGAGCCGTCCTCAATAAGGGCCCCTCCGGTCTGAGAGATCTGGGGATTGCTATGCACGGAATGATCACGATTCTGTCAGGGCACAAAAACCAAAACAAGTTGGCAGGGCCTTCTACAATTATGCAGGCTGGAATTCTTGAACCAGCCGCCGTTCCTTCATGCAGGCTTCACATTGTCCCATGGATGTACGCAAGATGGGTCAAAGAAAGTGGCAAACCCTAAACCCTAAACCCTAAGCGGGCAGGAAGTCTTTTGAAGTGCGGTACCGCGGTCGGTCACTACATCGATTTTGCGGGTGCCCCCACCCAGTAACAGTCTATTTTAGGGGTCCTATTAAGGGCTATATATACCCATACTATTAATTATTATCCAACTGTTACTGGGGGGGGAGGGCAGTACCCAAACCATAAGCGTTGATGTAATGGTATTTCAGCCTGGCCCTTAACTGTCTGGAGACCAAACCCAGGCCAGTCGCTTGATGCTGGGCCCACTAAGCAATTCCCACGAAGAGCTCGGCGCCGTGGTTTGCAATGGGCTTTGGCAGTTTGAGGCTTCCTGTCAATTTGCCTTTGACATGGGCCGTCAGCAGTTCTAGATCCCCGGAAGGGCACAGACACGTACAGATACATATGAAGTTGCACATGCATACATACATATGTATACACGTATGTGTATATATCTAGAGGTACTAGAGGTTCGCGGGAGGACCTACGAAAAGAGCTTCCCAACTTGGAGCCTGAGGGGCAGAATTCATAGGATATACAGGGTTGGAATCGATCCGTAAATCTTGCCGATGGCATTTAGGAGCTCAGATTGTTCTGATTACCACATACTGCATCTGCACGTTTGTGGTCGGTATACTGTAGAGATCTCCCCATGCATGGGGTCAAGGACCTACAGTAAGGAGGCTAACAAGGTCGCAGCATTCCCCAGTAATTCCAAAAAAGTGATAGGAGAAGGGAATGCTTTCTCGGCACCTTAGTGAGAGACATAACCTTCCCAACCAGTCTTTGGGCGTGTCAGCCTTTTTTGTCGGAGTGGTGACTTGGCTTTCTACCGAAGATCAGTAGAGTATGCCTCGGCTACATGTGCATGTGAGCTATACTCCAAACTCGTTAAAGGGGGTTCTATAGGGGATTATACTTATATAGGGGACTACTATAGGGGTTATTTCGGGGGTTAGACGATAGTTCCTGTAGCCTCACATACTTCGCAATCCTGGCTTGACTTTGCCCTGAGACAGATTCTCTAAGCTTCTTAGTCGGGTTTAGGGTTTAGGGTTTAGGGTTGAGGTATCATACAAGCTGTCGTCTAAATTCCTAGTATCCACCCTAATAACCCCTATATAATCCCCCATGGAACCCCCTTTAAGGAGTTTAGACACTAAACCCTTAACCACAACCCTCAACCTTATATAATCCCCCTTTAAGGAGGTTAGACTATAGCTGAAATAATATAGTTCTACAAGAAACTTGGGACCTGACCTTGATACAGTAGGCTCATCACGTGGCTGCTGATTCATTTGAACTATGGTCTTAAGTCCATACAGGAGGTTATATAGGGGATTATGGGGTTGATTATATCGCGATTGTATAGGGATATATAAGGTTTATGGTCTAAACTCCTTCAAGGGGGTTGTATAAATAGGTATTTATATGGGGGACTAATATGGGGTGTTTAAACTATACCTCATGTTTCAGCCAGCCATGGCGAAGTCCACACACATCCGCAGAGAGCTTTGGGACGAGAACCGGCAGTTCAGTGTTAAGCGGCTAGTAGCATCTTGCTTGAGGGTTTTAGCAACTCTCCCCGGAAAACGCAATGAGGAATCACTTTCAAGCATGAAAGCACGTACTTTGCGGCAGCTTGTGAATCCTCTTGCCTGCGCTGTAGCGGCTAACACCTTTTGGAACTGATGGGTTGAGACACGTAAGTTGCAAGTGACCTACGTTAGGGTTTAGGGTCTAGGGTTTAAGCCTTAATTCGGATACTGCCACGGAGCTATAGCAGTCCTCAGTATAGTCATGGTAGTTCTCTTGTATGCTTCATACGGGTCCTATATAAGCATGACTGTGATAGGGTGGGCGCCAGTATCCAGCCTAAAGCCTGAGGAATATGGAACCTTTGCGCATCATAAATCCTTTGCGCCTATACATCTTGTAAACCCGACAACACCTACAGACCTTCTATTGTAGGGACAGAAAAAACTAGGGTTGTGGTCCTAAATTTCCTTTGTAGATATAGTATGTAACCTTTATGATGATCCTAAATATTAGTTCCCCTAAACCCTAAACCCTAATCTCATATAATAGTCTACCTATAAACCCTCTAAGCCCTGTAAGCTCAGTATGGAAGCCAGAGCTGCCCAGGCTCGCGGACCACTCCGCGGACCACTCCGTCCTCGGCTTCCTATGGCTTTGCTGCTCGGAAAAAAAACTCATTTTGCGCTACTGTGTTTTTTTTATTGTACATTGGGGTTATGAAGGGATAATGGAAAAGAAACTGGACAACATTATACTATAACTATAACAGGGTATATATTGGGGTTTCGGGGGCTTAGTGAGGAAGTTGAGGCTGTTTTCAGCTTCCCCTCCCCCAAAGTAACATGAAAGCCCTCTACACCCCCCTTGTTCCTTGTTTGGGGGTTGCATTCTCTTTTGCGGGAGGTTGAGCTTTGGAAGTGCAAGTGTGCGCTATGAGGTCATCCAGACTTCAAATGGGGGGTTTCCCAAATTTAGGGGTACTTTTTGAGGGGATCCCCATAATAAGGATTATAGTATTTGGGGTCTATATTGGGGTCCCCTTATTTTGGGAAACTACCAAATATACCATAACATACCATAGTATACGGAACCATGCTGCGGTAGGACAAGTTCACCACACGGGCTGACAATGCAATGAGAACGGCAAGGGCAGCCCCTCTCCCCCGTAGACTCCTAGCGCAGGCTCGCAGAGGCTCTCCTCCGGGAACTTTATGATAGCATAAGTTTATTCCCGGATCGTAATTACTCCGCCACGATGGCCACGCAAAACAGACCTTCTGCCCTGGAAATCTCTCCGCGCTGAAACATGACACTATACTTATGAGATGTACCTTGGCAAGAGGAAACTTTTGTCCTGGTGATGTGATAAACTATAATATACCATAATGTATTATAATATACCATGATATATTATAATATACTATAACATACTATAAATTATTAATTTGTACTAAAGATGGCCTCCAACCTCAAACCTGTAGCTTACGGTTTCCACCTCATTTCCTTTCTGTTGCTTACAGTGGGAGGTGGGGAGGGGATCCCTGCAATAACCCCTATCCAGCACCATGCTATCGTGGTACCCATATTCCTTCCTCCACTCTTCCTTCAGTGCTAGGAAGTTAGGTTTCCCAGATGCCACCCTAAACCCTAAACCCTAGAACATCTCAGAACCTATGGCCCCAGACCCATCCGTCCCACTCCTCCTTTCTGCTCCTCCTTTTCCTTCCTGGTCCGGAGTCCGCTTCCTCTTCGTCCTACTCCCAGAACTTTCAGAGATGTGTTTCGAGATGCGGCCGAATCCCACCCAGAAGGTGTCATTGAAAAGACCCCAACAGTAGTCCATTCGTCACAGTTCAACTGTTGAAGATTCAGGGGTAGGGGCTTCTGGCTCAAGATGGCTTGGGGGTGAGAATGCCCACAGTGGAATTTGCATGTTGAGTTGACCAGGTGCACGCAGCAGTCTTTTGCAGGCTGCAATGCAACCGAAAGTTCTCGCCTGAAGGGCATACAAGGGCTAGGGGTGTGCACTGCAGCTATTGTCAGAAGCTTAAGGACTCCCGTGCGCCTTACACCGCGAACCCTAAGTGCGGTTCAGGTCAAGGACAGCTTGATCGCTTCTGCCGCTGACGACTGGTTCTGCCAGCGCCCAGCAGCTAATAATCAGGAGCCATGGGAGAAGATGGGCTGACACAGAGTTTATAAATTGTAGAAACCGCGATATTACCAATGGTCTGATGCTAGATGCCTGGTATACCCATTAATTGTTCTGGTTATTGAGTAATTTGCCTAAAGCAGACTTCAGGTTCATATTGGTGATTATTCAGGCCCCTACAGCACATAGTGTAGGGTGGTCTGTGTGGACGTTGCCGCCAAGATGGCAAGTGCGCCCTCCTCAATCAGACTCCCCGCTCATGCAAGGCCGAAGAACGAACCCCGCTTTGGAGACCCCAACTGAGTAGTATCTGATTTGGGGATACTATGGTACCCAATATAGAGTAAGATTATATCCTCCTTTTGGGTATAGTATTTCATATTTATAGGGAATATTATCTTACTAGATTCAACCACCAAAAAACATTACTCAACTGAATGACTATAAGTTGTTCACCTGCAGCCTCAATTACCTGATGTGTTATGGGTGAGACATACTGATGAGGCGGTACTCATGACTGGACTGTAGGCAATTAGGGGTACAGGTCGAGATTATCTTGTGAAACTCCTGGTTGCCAGTTATCAGAAAATATCTTACAGGTTGCCATGTTTACCAAGCTTGTCGACCCAGCCTGATGTTGCCATGACAATAATAAATCCCCCCAGAACCTGTTTGTGCAGCTGGTAATACTAGTAGGACAAGTAGAAGGGAATATATTGAAATCGGGACATTTTCGGCCGGACAATGTTAATATTGCCACCCCCTTATTGCATAGACCTTGTTTAGACCTTTTTGGGCTCCGAACTTGGTAGAAGGCAATCTTGATGGTCTGGGATCTTTCTGGCTTGGCACTTTGGCAACCATATATTATTGCCACCCCTTTATTAATGCTATGGTAACATGATCACCTTTTTCTCAGGAATGAAGCCTTCTGAATAGATAGTCGTCTAGTATGAGACAGCTTTTTTCTTGGGAAGTCTGGGGTTGAGGGGATTCATGATGCGGCTATCTCCCCCAAAATAAGATGGAATACAGGACTCCCAAACAGGGGCCTTAGCGAGTCTGGGGAAGTTGATTGCAAGCGCTATCGCGCACCCGCTTAGCTGGCGGGTGCAGACGACAAAGACAAGCTCCTCCGAAGCACTCGTACAAGGCTCCTTTGACCAGCACTCTCGTGCTTGGAAGGAAAAAAATGCGGGACCGACCTGCAGTCTGTCCCGTGTGTGAGGGCTGTAGTTCCAGAGGTAAGCAAGAGGACCCACAGCACTCGTCGTAGAGCAATGGTGGAGAGAAGTCATGGTGGCTTAGTACAGGCGGGGGCCGGGAGTGGGCCTCTGGGAGCCCTTGGGGGTGGCACCGGAGTTTGGCGGGGACTAGGCACGGCTTGGTGTGAACTTTTCTAAAATAGGGCCGATCTAGCTGATAGAAAGGCATGCCTTCAGCTATGACAGGCGTGTGCCGCATGGCATTGGGTTTCTGCCACAAGCTGCAGATACAGGGATTTTTCAAGATCAACTACTCTTTGTGTGTACCTCCATCAATTGGGTCAGGACCCTTAGTACCAGGACACTTTCTTGCTCAGGAGCTCCATCTCCAGCAGCTCTAATCCCAGACTCCGAACCCAAAAGGCCAAAACCCTAAACTCTACCTGTAACCCCAATTACCTACAGCTTAGTAGTAATTACTCCCTAAAGAGCAGGTATAACACATAAAACTGCAGGTACTTGGGGTTGCAGGTAACTCCCAAAACCCTCGGCCCAGAAATCCTAATGAACTGCAACTCACATTTTCAGGAGTCCCTCCAAGAGGACACTCCTCGTGATGAGGGCGAATGGGCAGTCAACCGCGAGTCCTCTTACGTCACCTTCCATTTCTGATGCTGGAGTCCTTGTGGTTTGGTTTGGGTGCTGTTGAGGTTTATGAAGTAGGTGCCCCTAAGACATCTCTTGAAAACGACCCGTTGGAAAACTCCCAGTGCGGAATGCGAGCCCGCAACCTGTCTCATGTAAGCCAGAGGCGCCAGAGGCTATCTACCTCCACCCTACAGAGAGACTCGCCAGTAGTTCTCAGTCAAGCAATAAGCATCCCAATTTGAGCTACGTCTGCTCCACTTGCAATCTCAGTAATGCCCACCCGTGAACCTCCAAGCACAACATTCAGATCCGAAATCCTGAGTGTAGGTTTCAGGGTTGAGAGCGCGCAGCTGCAGAAGGTGAGACCTGCAGGATTGCAGGTGTGGTACTTCGTCGTTTCTCCAGACAGGGGTCTTATTTTTATGCCGACAGGAAACTTGTAGGGAATGAGCCTAGAACCCCGAAAACCTAAACCCCACCCTCAACCCTAAACCCTACACCGCCTCAATCCAAAGGTGAATGTCGAGGTTTCGGTTCACTGCCTTGAAGCTTCGCTTAGCACCATAATCTCGAAGGCTCTCATCCAAATACATTTTATTACACGCCTGCAACGTATATATGTGTATAAACAGGAGCCGGGTTTTAACTTGAAACTGGCGCTGTGGGCTTGCTAGTATGAGTTGATCATGAGCCTGAGAGCCATGAGACCTGCGAGGTGAGCTTTCGAGCCGCAATCCCTCAACACTACAAGTTTGGCAGGCATCAGTATTGTTCTTGTGCTTTAAGCAACAACGTTGCCCTCCTCTATTAAAGCCCAATTAACTCAAAACCCAAACAGTTTTTTTGAAAGCGGCCTGTAGTCTTCACAGCGACACCTTCGGAGCTCCACGTTTGCCACCATGCCGTTTTAGCTTTGGGCAGTCTTCAGCATCACCTTTTTGCCCACAAGGGCCGTCCGAAATCCGCGCGTTAAGCGTTATGCTCGCTGCCAGTAGCTGCTATGAAGGGTCCGAGGTACTCAAAAAAGGATTGGTCGCGATGTTACTATCTGGAAGTGCAAACCTGAAATCGTGAGAATTGCTATTGTTTCTATCACATGTGTTGTTGTTATTAGTGTTATTATTGCTTACATCATTATTGATATTATCGCTATTCATCGGAATAAGCAGTGGTTGTCGATGGTTTTTGAGTGCTCAGACCCTACGGATCAGTCTTTAGTAAGCTTTGCAACAGGTTTGCAACAGGTGAGCAACGGATGGGCCGCTACGACATAGCTACTCGGCTTCTTTTTTTACTACGTAGAGAGGTCAGGAAGCTCTGAGAAAACTCAGCAAGAAGGCGCAAGCACTTGACAAAGTGAAACAGCATGAAACAGCCTGCCCATCCGCTCCTTGTTCTACAGTATGCATGTAACCAGGCATGTCGAACGACAGCGGGTACTCGCATGCAAAGATTGCTTGATCCATGTGGGTCGTCTTACTAGGAGTTCGACCGGAATACCCTACATAATATATTCTCTTATTTCCCTACTAACTCCCAGTAAGTTGTGCAGACGTTACGGGCATGAAGCCGGCTAACCAGCCCCACACAACATCCAGAGCTTCATTTCATAGCTCAAAGACGAGAATCAAGTGGAAAAGAACATGAAAATAAATCCAGGGGGTTATAGAGGGATGCACATCCTATACCATACAGTAATTGCGGCGGCGAACGTGGATTGCAATGCTGAAAGCTGTTTTTATGGCCCCTGTGCATGCCTAGCGTTAGCGTTTAGTGTTGGCCACAAATACAATGGGTTCCTCATGACCCGCAGAATACGACTTCCTAGCAATCCTGAATCGTAAGCCATGTGGGGCAACTGCTCCGTGACCCCTTAGACCTAAAAGGACCTTACACTCCCCCAAACTAACATGGAAACCCAGATAACCTCTTTTTAAAGGGGCTGTAGTCTTTATAGGGCCCCTTTTGTGTTTCCATGTTAGTTCCCAGGAGTGTACTTGAACCGATTGCCTTTCACATTGCATCTTTGCAGATGCACCGGTTACGTCAACGACTAGGGGTGGGGGCACAGCTAGTGCGGGCAGGTGCAGTGCACAACAGCCGACCATCACCGGAAGCCATGCGATTGTTTGGGTCTTTGAATTGCTGCTCGCTGTTTTCAAGAGCTCCTACGTTTCAGAGTCTTAGAGTTCTTATTGCTCCTCAGGACTTTGCCTACCAGCCGGGGACCATTGTCTGTGAAGACCCTTTAAGGGTACCCCTAATTTTGGGAAACCACCAAATATGGTAGTTGCCGTTTTGTGGTTTGAAGCTTTCGGGCTGCCTGACCTGCAGCTGGTCCTTCTCACGCCTTCCCATACGATCATTTGAGCTATAGTCTAAACTCCTTATAGGGGATTATATCGGGGAGTAATATAGGGTCTATTAAC
Source organism: Symbiodinium pilosum (assembly GCA_905231905.1). Taxonomy (NCBI): domain Eukaryota; class Dinophyceae; order Suessiales; family Symbiodiniaceae; genus Symbiodinium; species Symbiodinium pilosum. Next base: position 33,060 of record CAJNIZ010045121.1, on the reverse strand, counting down.
GGGGATGCTAGGAGTTAAGCTCATTTGGGGGTTCCATAAATTATGGATCCTTCGGTCGGGGTTCTCCATAGCAAGGGCTTCATTCTTGGGGGTGAATTGCTATACGAGGGACCTTTATACTTGAAAACAGTCAGGTAGAAAAGGCTACACAGAGATTCTGCGTGCGCAAACACACACACGCACCTACAAGGTACTGGTGGAGGCCCCGATTCCATTCTGAAGAATGCCGCTTTAAGGAGGGTTTAGGGCTTTGGGTTGGGTCTTAACAGAGGTCCAACACAGCAATCGCTTGTCTTGCGGAAGCTCATGTAAAGCATATACGCGTCATATATGGTGTATGGGGATTACATGGGGTATATGGGGATCATGTGGGGCATTATGGGGTGTATAGGCTTTAGGGCAGCGTTACCAACATCAGGGTCATGTAGCGCTCTGAAAGCCAGATTTGGAGTTGCTCATATCCTAACCACTGGGCAGTCAGTGGGAGTCCACTTCACCCATATATAAACCTAAGACCCCATAGTTGTGGGCCCATTGGAAAGAAAACCTGGTGGAAGGACCCAGTACGTGGGAAGCCTGAAGCACATCGCAAGGCAGTAAAACTTCATAGATCCAAGCTTTACTTTGGTGGTTGGCATCAATTAGGGCCTCGCTTTATTTTCACAATTGCAGGCAGACCCATCTGGGGCAAGCAGCCAAACTAGCCACTCAAGGAAGGCGATAATAACCTAAACAGCTAATCTATGCTTAAGCTAGTTGCTAGGTCATGGTGAGTGGTTTAGAGGCTGTGTCTAACCAGCTTTTTCCAAACCCCGCCTAATTTAGATGTTCAAGATGACTCCTACGACTGGACACAGGGCTTGAGGTACATTGCTTTGTGAATTCGCTGGAGAAGTTCTGAGTAGGTACTTAAGCGCCCCAAACCATAAGTCCCGTTCGGCTCAGGTTTGGGAGTGTAGTGTCTTGGGCGGAGGTGTACTTGCAGGCCCGGGGCAAGTATAACGCAATCATAACTGTACTTACCATCTTAGATTAGACCTCCTAAGTCCCCTATGTATGGTGATAGTTGAGCTATCACTGCAGTTATAGTTGGCTTATGAGTGCCCCGGTACTTGACAAGCCCATAGACTTTCGGACAACCATGGTCAACCCTTCTGTAAGCATGGGAACCAGAAAAGGGATGGCCGGCTGGGCTCATGTGAGCTTCTGCCTGTGTCCCTCACTCCGCACACCGAGTTCTGATGATTCGGGTTCCCGCAAGTGTTCGAGGGCATGGTTTGAGATGAGCACTTTTTTCATGGCGCTTTGTCAGTCTTCCTGGGCGTTCAAAGTTGTGCCTGCGATCAATTCCACACAGTATCAACTTGTGTTTTCTTGATGCTTCCACTTGTGTTGTTGGTCCTGCTTTCCTGACTGAACCGCAGGAGGCTATTCGCAGCTTAGATTCTATGTGCTTCTAGGAACCTGTATCTGCTGCGCTGTAAGTCCTACTGATAATCCTAGACGTTTTCCGTACTTTCACCCACCGGACAGGGCTGAACTTCTGCTTGCCTGAGAGCTTCAGGAGCCAGATGCCCTTTAGGAGAAATATCCAAAAATAGTTTTGACTCTTCCAGACATGATTGGCAAATTGAGGCTTAGGGCTCCCTTCAGAGCGAGCAAGTGAAAATGCAGCGGGAACTTGCGGCACCATGTGCAATGCAGGAGTCTGTTTAATGAGCTTGTATGCAGGGCCGCCAGAGATTGAGCAAACATTCTATGAGCGCAAGTCCTTTCTGACTCGTCTTACTCTTGCTTTTTCTACTTGTTTGGTGGTCTGCGACTCTAAATCCTCAAGCCTTTTAGCGCCCCTACAACTTTCAGAACTTCATGTCACCCCCCAGGGATTGCCATACATAAAGCATGAAAGACCCATACATCTTGAATCTGAAAAAGGTTCGGCTTGACTGCTTAGTCTCCACTCTGCATTTAGTAGCTCACGCCGCAAAAACTATGAAGGACCTTGGTCTCTTAGTGATCAAAGCCCTTATGTGATTTCTGGTTAGCACACCGCAGCGATTTCTGGTACAGGGCTTGGGGCCTCAACAAGAAGCAAGAGCTGAGATGTGTGCATGCCTCAGCCTATTTCTAGTGCTGCTATTACAAGGTGGTCCCAGGTGCTGCTGGAACTTGGAATCCTGGGCTTAGGGTTTTGGGTTTGGGGTTTTTTAGTTCAGTCCTAATTAAGACTGATGTGGAATGCTTGGCTGCCTTCTCCCTAAGCCTTCCTCCCTGATGGGTTTTCAGAAATCCAAAGGTGCCTGCTTAAACGCCTATAGACCTCAAACAGGCAATGCACAAGCTTTTTCAAGGGATGCCCATGGGACATGTGATAACGACCCTGAACCCTGACCCCCTAAACCGCACGCCCCCTAAACCCTAAGCCCTTTTTCTGTTTAGTTTTTTGGGGCCCGGCCTTCCCCAAAGTCTTGAAACCCCTGACATAGGGGCCACAGTAATTAGAACGATAGTATGGTCCTAGGTCCTAGGTTCCTGGTATGATTGTGGTAAGGGGTACCTTGCGTAGTAGATCTCAAAACCATATAGATAGATGACCACTCATTTCTTGTATGAAGCAGGTTTGGGGTCGGCATCTTCGCGGTTCTCGAGCCTAAGACCCCACATGGGACCCCAAACCTTCAGAAGTGATTATCAAAATGTTTGGGGCTTAGGGTTCAGGGCGACCGTGGGCTGGGACCTCTCGCACAATGGTATGAGGTCTCCCAAGGCGGCCATATGGTAGAGGCTTACGTGTGACAACCCCTGGTATATCAATCTCTAAAGAACTATGACTGCATCGACGCTAGCAAAGCATTTCCGCCATGTATTTGTCGTAACATGAGCAATCCTGCCTTCGGAGTATTGTAAACATTCCCAATACAGTGCACGTAGACATAAGGGGAGTTGTTCATGTTTTCGAAGGGGAATTAATGCAGACCCTGATCAGTAAACCCCTCCCTTTTGAGGACCTTATTATTAGGATCCCTATTATAATGCCCATGAAAGGAAGGGGGTTGTTAACCCTAAGCCCTAAATAAGCTTGCAACATGCTTACATTCTCTGTGCTGGACCTGCATTTCGCTCATCCAAGTTGCTGTAGTGCAATTCCGCCCGAGGCCATGGCCAGAAACAGGTCGCCGGGTAAGGTTTAGGGGGTGTCGGGTTTAGGGAAGGCGAGCAAAAAGGGGTTCTAGATTGGTTGGCAATGCAACACTAACACTTTGAGGGCTTCTATAACTGGACCACCGTAAGAAAAATGAGGCCACAGAACTGAGACAGAAGAGTCCGGCTCCGATTCCCACCTACCAGGCCTCGAATGTTCCAAAGAAAAGCAGTCTGGAGATAATTTCGATTTAGAGGTGTACTTCTTCCTGCTTGATCCCAAGTCTGGGTGAGCTCACAAAAAGCCCCATTAGGTTCAGGGTTTAGGGTTACGGCCCACCACCGATCCAACTGCCCATCAACAGCCTCGTCTGAAACATCCAGATCTGACAGAAATTTGGAAGTTTAGGATTTTACCGCTTATACTGGAAACAAGGGCTCCCATTTTGGGGTCCCCACATAACAAGGGCCCTGGCAGTAGCAGTTAAGGCTCTATACCAAGGTCCTCCGTGTAAGGAAGCTACCAAACCCCAAGCCCTAAACCTTAGGTCAATCCCCCTACAGTAATAGCCGCTACTGTAATAGGGCCTTAATGTACCTACAATAATCCTTTGTGGTACCAAGTAATAAAATGGGGGATTGACCCAACCCAAAACCCTAAACCTTGAACCTTAAACATTAACGTTTACAGCAGACCTAGAGCCCCAAGACTCCTAAATGTGGACCCTGAAGCAATAAACAGGCAAAAGTCGAAACCATCCAAGATCTTCAAATCCTGAGGGTTTAGGGCTTACAGGCAGAAACCCAACCTTCCCGGATTCAGGGTTTACAGAGGCTGGGGAACCCTAAACCTTAAAGCCTTAACCTCAACCCCAAACGCCAAATCCTGACAGCTGGAACGTGTAGTGATGCGACCTGTCGTTGCTTCACCTTGCATCTGTGAGCTGCTGACCTGCGGATGTGTCAGTTGTAGGATGGTGGTATTCTCGGGGTGCAAGTATCTCAATCGGATGTGATTTGGGACGCTTACTCGCTTTAAAGAGACTTCGGGCCCAAGTTGTATACCACTTGGGTTCCTGGACGCGTGGGGTATGGCCCGCGAAGAGTTAGGTGCTTTTTGAGATAGGGTCTTTTTGAGAGTTCCTGCACTAGGGGTCTCATTTTTTTTCAGGTCATAATTTTAAAGGGTCGGCTTGTTCCAAAGGCTTTGAACTGAAGCAGTTGGATAATGCCAGGTTTTCTTCGATTTGGCTTCACATTCACGGTCTAGTGGGAGGCTTGAAAGTTCCTCTTTTTGCAATCCCGTGTCTGTCAGGGCACTGCAAACTGCAGATTCTGACACACTCTGCTTCAGCGAGTTCAACCTGAACCCCCAAAGTATGCAGAAATAATGGCCCTCCAAAAGCCATTGTTATGTTTGGGCCTTTGGGGTTCAGGAAGCTAGCCCGCACCTGGTGTTGGGTGTCCGGGTTCTCATGGGGCTTGGGTCCCAGTGGTGCTTACGCGCCTGCTTCGCCTCGGCTACGCTGAGGCCTGTGCGCGGGCCAGGGGTGTCGAGTAAGAGGGATGGGCGGTCATCCTATATGAGCTGTAGTCTAAACTCCTTAAAGGGGGGTTATATAGGAATTTTATAGGGTAGTATTATAGGGGATATTAAGGGGGATACTAGGAGTTTAGACTATAGTACATATAACCCCAATATACTATAGTAGTTTCCATTTTCTTTTCCATTATCCCAATATAAACCCCATATGAGGCTAAGATTTTCAGGCTCCACAGTGAGAGAACGCGATTAGCCCGAGCGATGTTGGGTTCGCATGCCTGGGGGTTGAAAGTAAATGGGGGTTTCCCAAAATTAGGGGTACCCTTTTTGGGGGTCCCCATAATAAGGACTATAGTATTTTGGGGTCTATATTGGGGTCCCCTTATTTTGGGAAACTACCAATTGCTTCCGCAGATTTGGCCAGCAATTGCTGCCCCCCCCAAAGCTGTATCTCATGGCCTCCAAAACCTCAGGCCTGCTTTTGCACGACCCCTGTCCGTCTTAAAGCCCCACCAGCACTAAAAGGTAGACCTTAACTAAGCATCAAGGTCCAGCAAACGCGACCCGTGATTCGTGGAAACCCGCACATGAATAGCTTTTGGCAATAGGGGCCCGCTACTATTTAGATTGGACCCAAAGATGTAATGCCATAGTCTGACAGAGTAAACGAATACCCCAGACCTTGGACCCAAAAGGGACCCACATTGACGCACCTGTATGTGTGTGGGGGTTGGCCCCCTGAGGCTTAATTATTCACGAAACTTTGGGGGCCATCACCATGAGCAGGGGTCGATCCTTGTGTTGTAGCTGGACGCTAGCATGCACAATCCTAGTCGTAGCATAAGAAGTCATAAGGAATATTTGTAGTCCGTTCGACTGTCTCTCGCGATGTCAAAAGCTTATCATTTGCAAGTAAGCCGGACAAGTCCGACAACAACAAGTGCATGAAGCAATAATAGAAATAATAGAAGTGATGGGAATATTAGTAGTCATAGCAATAATTAAGCTGGCCCGCTGTTAAAGATATTTATCTAATCCTCGTGTGTTTGCATGTGAACACAGAAGAGCTAATCCTCGTATGTTGGCATCTGATCACGACAGATCAGTAATGCCAACTAGTTACATATAACTCTCATGTGTTTGCATCTGAGCATGAAAGGTCATTTGCCTATCATTGCTTCCATATTATTTGGGTCCCTAATGAAATACTAAGTTGCCATGGAACAACCCTAAACCCTAAACCCTTTTTAGCTCCAGGATCATTCTCGACAATTGATTATGTATTTGGGGTCAGTGGGGTTCAAGTCTGGATTTGGTCCCCAAAAAGAGTATCAGCTATGGATTAATAATGATCCTTGTCTTATTCACATTAAGGCCAGCTATGATAAATTGGCGACTCCCGCCAGCGGTCATTGTTCACCTTTCTTTATTCAAAGTACATTGGGTATCTAAACATATTTGGGGCCAATAAAGCTTACATGTTTACCTTCTCATCATTCTTTGCAATTTGGATGGGGTGGAGCCAATTTGAATCAAACCGGTATTCAACTTCGTACATTTTCGACCACAATTTGGTGTTCTGATGCGTGTTCATATTTCAAAGCTTATACCCTATTCTTTTGAGGGTGCCTGACGAAAGGCTGGCGTTGGGTCCGAAAAATTTTCGGAAGCACCAAAAATGAGACCAATACCTATATTCTTACTAGAACGACTCTCTGTCAGCATACCTGTGAGCTCTGTCCTGCGCAGCAGTATCCGGAATACTTGCTACTGTAGATTGCATGTAGGCCCACTACAACCTGACAACCTTTAGGGCATCGCAGGGTTTTGAGCTTCCAAAACCCTAAACCCTAAACCTTAAACCCTAAACTAGGGCTATCACCTGGCCTTGGGCCAAAGCCCAAACCCCAGACGGCGAGCTTTTTGTTCGATTTCGCAATTGGTGTCCTGCCAGCTCCAGCCCCTTGAAAAGGGGAGAGCTCCTCGAATCTTACCGTTGTATTGAGATAATGGAAATGGAAAATAAAACGGAGACTACTATAATGGGCTATATTGAGATATTGGAAAAAATGGAAACTACTACAATGGTTTACCCCTAAACCCTAAATCCTTACGTTACCGCTTTTCCTTAGGCGAGGCAAAAAGGTGCGAAGCACAACATAAACTCAGGGTTTAGGGTTTAGGGTTCACGGTTTAGGGTTGTCAGAGGCGAATGTAGTTCGGGGCGAGAGTCGTGAATTCTGTATGGACTACTGAGGCCCTAAACCCTAAACCCTGACCACTGTGCGGATCCATTCTGCCACTCCCCATCCGCCAATACGCAAAACACTTTATCCGCAACATGAGCATTCCCTTGAGTATGGAACATGGTTCATCCTTTCCATATTGATGGTTCATAGAGAAGAAAGGAACACATGGTATAAGGACTGCTGACTTTACAGGATTACAAAAGGTTTGCCATGATGATGGATCCTTTCGCCAGTTCCCAACCCCTAGACGAAGAATATTGTTGTTTCAATTTTCAGGCAGTCTTCAACCCTGAGCCCGACGTACCCTAAATCCTAAACCCTAATTCCTACGTAAATCCTAAACCTATTACATGAGATTCAGTAGTAGTCTCGTCCCGTTTCGGACCTCCCGCTCTCAGTAGCAACTGGTAAGTTGCAGGATTAGATGAGCTATGCTCTAGACTCCTTGAAGGGGGATTCCATAGCGGATTAGCTGAGGGGTTTATTAAGGGGGATACTAGGAGTTTAGACTATATATCTCATTTGATTTGAGTGTCGGACTTTAGGGCTGCGGCTTAGGCATCCGACTTGGGGTTGTTGAGTTTCAGAATTTGCGGGTTCAGCGTAAGGAGACCTTGAGATATTCGGCTGGGTCTGTTGCAAGGTACAGAAATACATTCTAAGAGGGCTGAAGACTCACTGCTCTAGCACGAGGCTCAAGCCGAAAATGCATATATGGCTGCTTTCATGACTAGGCGGGACCCCAAGATGGGGCATAGGCATCAAAAAAAGATTTGATAAGGCATCGAAAAATAATTTGAGCCGCAGGCCACTGGCTTCTTGGCTTTTCGGCTTTTGGGACTGTTCTGCATGCCATACAAGCCCCTGGCTTCGTAGCTCTTGTTCTTATGTGTTTTGCTACTACTATTCTTGTCCGTATTCGTATTACGACTATTACTATTCCGCCTTCTCTCTCTTGGCCCTCAAATATTGCTTGATGCTTATCAACTTTTTTGATGCCGGGCGCAAACATTCAGATGTTTTCGTGAGTTTTTGAGTCAACTTTTTTAGATGCTTTGCTTTGCATTTTTTTTGTTGATGCGTCACCCCTGTCCAAGATAAACCCCAATGTTCTATAATCCTCATTATGGGGATCCCCAAAATAATGCCTTCAATTTCAGGTTTCCGAAGTCCCTGGGGTTGCATCTGAACCTTTTCTTCTGGAGCGTGTGAGGGTTTCCATGGAATTTTGTGGTTTTGTCCGCGTTTGAGGCCCCGAAGCAAAACCATCACACCCCAAAACCTCTAACCTACCTAGTCCTTAACTCTAAATTCCTAAGCTCTTACTTAGATCCAGTTGCAGCTGCACGCTTCCTCCTGCTCTTTTGCCAGCTTCCGATCGACATCCATCTCCTTGCTGGAGCCATTACGCACTCAAGCTACTACAGTCTTGTCAATTACATCCATCCTCGACGCGTTTTTCTCCCAGAGCCGACATGTCCATCACAGTGAAGGGTGAGCCTCGTCAGCATGAGGGTCGGTTTTGACTTGAATGTGCTGGTCTAGCATATGAAGTGAAATGAATGCAGTAGCATGCTTTGTGGCTGGGGTGTGTTTTAAAGTAGGTTGGAATGGATGGTATAGGAAGAGCCCTGTGCGATCCCTCGAAGTGCAGTGCCCCTGATTCTACGTCCACTGCCGAGGACGTTAACAAACTTGCCTTGAGATGCTCACGCTTCTCCGTTCAGAGGATTTAGGCTTACACCATAAACTGACACTCTAAACTCTCAAGCCTAAACCGTCAAGCTTAAGCCCTGAAACTAAAGCCTATAAACCCTACATTCTAAACCCTAAATCTCCCAATAAGGCATGCGCCAGCATTGCTCTTCTTGTCTTCAGCCCGGCGATGGTTCATGCAACGCGCAAGACCTCCGTGTCTCTGGAACTCCATGCTGGGAGCGAAGACTCCAAGGATTCATTGGCAGAGGGACCCTGCATAAGAGGCAGGCATTGAATTAGGGTTTATAGGGTTCAGTGTTTAGGGTAGGGAGTACAGAAGATCCCCCTTAAACGCTACCTTATCAGCTTCGCCAGTTGTGGTTTGGGGTCGGGGGTTTAGGGCAAAGATTCCCCCTAAATCCTACCTAGACCCTACGGAGCCCACTATGTTAGGATCATACGTAACATGTTACATACCATACAAAAGGACAGAATGTTGCAACAAACCCTAATCCCTTCGAGTAGCCCCTGTATAGCTCCCAGGGGTGATTCCGCTTCCCAAAGATGAGGGTGGGGGGAGCCCAGTGTCGAGTCGGCAGGCTGCAACATTCTCTTTTATTATGAATGTCAGTGTTCACGGTTGTCGTTGCTAGCTCCAGCATTTCTGGAGTATTTCTTCTTTTCCGAATGGTAATTGCTGCGCCGCGGCGCGCGAGGTGGAAGGTAAGAGTGTTGTGTTTGCATGAGTTTCCGCGACTACTATTGGTACTACTATTGTTCTGCCCCCTATTAGCACCACCCTCCCCTCACCCCCACTCCCACCCCCACCCCTGCTACACCCACCCACGCCGCCGCCATCCCCACCCACCCCACGGTCGCCGCCGCCACCACCGTCGCCACCACCACCACCAGCACCGCCACCACCACCACCGCCACCACCGCCACCACCGCCACCGCCGCCACCGCCACACCACACACCACCGCCACCGCCACCGCCA
>CAJNIZ010045120.1:30200-46389 GCA_905231905.1 Symbiodinium pilosum | reverse complement strand
TAAAGGTTGGTCCTAGGGGGGGGGTCATGTATATATACGTGTTCGTGTATATTTAGAGTGAGGAACATCTGCTGGTAAGCCCCCTGATCCACCTCGCTTCTATTTCATGTTCCTGCTGTCCTATGAATCGCGTCATGAAAGCATGTGAGAACTAGCGAAAGACACGTGTTGAACAGTCTTTTCTGCATCTGTTATATTCATAACCTAGATTCTTTTTTGTGACCTTTGTATCTGAACTAATTGGATTCTAAAGCGGAATCCGTGTCCGTACCTGGCTTCCACAACTTGGGTAACCTTTAGTATTGTTGATTATTGCTATTGTTTATAATAAGCTTCAATACTAGTAAAAATTACTATGCATCATTCATATTCCTGGCTATTAAACTTCAAATATCTCAGCCCCTAAACCCATCAAACTTTGGCAGGAGCCGGTCAATTTCACCAAGGAGGTTCGGAAACGGTGGGGCGACTATTCTGACGAGGCAGGATCAGGTTCCAGGATTTGGAATTTAGGGGCTAGGGTTTAGCTTTTAGGGTAGTCTGAGAGTTATGCTAAGGCTCCATGTAGGTAATGTTAATATAGAACTTTCGGAGTCCCAGGGTTAATGTAAGGGGCTTAGGATAGAAAATGTTTAGGGCTTAGGGTCTAGGATTGGAGGAGACTTTTCTTGCAATTCCTTTCAAGAGTTGGTCTCTGGGGTTGGTCTCTGGGATCTGAGGTTAAAGGTTCCGGGATTTTGTCAACCCCAGCGGAATGCATAACGAACACATAGTAGTCGTATGATGGACATGGGCTTCTTATCTTGGAAGTGTGGGGTTTCTCAAACTCCTGTGGAACTAAACAGCCAGAAGTGCATCTAAATAATCCTTTCCCTACAGTCTACAACACACAGGCTTATTCGTCATACCCGCATGATGGTAGCAAAGTTTCGCACCCTGAAGCAAACACCCAAAACCCATCATACAGGGTAGGGGCACCTTACGGCGGAGGGGTGGAAGGGATGGGGCACGGCCACCTGGCCTCCCCAAACAAATGTGGAACCCTAAAGAGCGCCCTGCAAAGACTGTTTTTGATAAATGGGACATACGGGTTGAAGGTTTAGGGTTTAGGGCGTAGGGATTCTTCAGATAAACGGGGCATATGGGCTTCCACATTTGCTTGGGGAGGGTAAAGTTTATGGCTCAGGGCTGGCAACCGTTAGCCATTTTCAATGCGGTTCTAACCCCTCCCGACCTGGAAGAACTGCAGCGAGAAAGGGGAGGCGTAATTGGGTGGGCTGCAACTACAGTTGCTAAGTAGGTGCCGACAGAGCCACCAGAAGACGGGTACGTGAAGCAAGCTTCCAGCCGCGTGTGTAAACCCCACTTAACCCGAATCCCTTAAGCTCTAAGTGTAAAGCCTTGTCCCTGACACCACATCTTGAGGCGTAGAGAGAGGGAGAGAGGTTGGACATTGTCGGATTGGTTGGTCATGTTTGCCCAGCAAATGCCCAATATCGAGTATGAAGGTTTATTTTTGATAATCTCCCGACAAAACACCAGACACCTAAGCCCCAAACCATAGAGAGAGAGAGAGAGAATGTGTGTGTATAAGGTTTTCGCCTTCGCTGTACAGAGGCTTGTGCTCGGGGCGTAATATAGTAAATACTTGAGCCCCGCAGAAGCCATATGAAAATTCCTCTGAACCTTAAGTAAACCCTATTTCACCTACATGAGCTATAATCTAAACTCCTAGTATCCCCGATGATATCCCCTATAGTAGTCCCCTATCTACTCCCCTTAATAACCCCGTTTAGGGAGTTTAGATTTAGATTATGATTCACATGGACCTTTTTGGGAAGAAGAGAATGCGAGGACACCTCGGCGCCCGATGAGCCTTCCAAAGAGGAGGAGGCCTGTCGGGGTTTGGGGTTCAGGGTTTAGGGTCTCTACTGGGGTTAAGGGATAATGGAAAAGAACATGGAAACTACAGGGATTATAGGGGTTATATAGTGGGCTATATGGATAATGGAAAAGAAAATGGAAACTACTATAATATATACAGCTTCGGGATCCAAACTTGGGCTTACCTAAGGGCTCCTATGTTGTTCCTTTTTTGGGTTGTTATGGTTTTCTGGTAAGGGACTATAAGCTAATACACGAAAAAGGAACTACACTGGAGGTTGTGGGTAGGGTTTCGGTTTTATGGGGCGTGTTCCCTCATAACCCGAATCCGATAAACGCTAAGCCCTATATCGCCGCGTTATAACGCCTCTACACCCAATATATATATATATATGCGTGTGTGTATGCATATATGTATATATAGACATGTATGTGTTTATATACATATGTATTTGCGCTCTGAGTGCAGAATACCCCGGAAAGCCTTTAGCGCGCCAAATTCTTATGTTGGTGATTTTCAGGCCATAGGCTCTGTGTATGTTATGCTAGAAGATTTGTTCATTCAGCGCTTGGGAGTAGGTCATACTGTTCGTTCTGGTGCAAGCACCACAGGTTTCTGGTAGTTGGAGCTTGGTTCTCAGAATTGTACAGGCTTTCCACCCCCGACGACCCAAATCCAAAGCTATCAGTCCCTATGCGTCCTTAAAACCCTAACCCTTGGGATCCAGAAGGATACAGAAGACGTGCGCTAGGCCTAAAGAAGGTCCATACGCAGTAGCAACTTTGGGCCATTCTACGTGTCCTTTGAGGTTCCAGGTGAGCTAAAGTCTAAACTCCTTAATGACGTTCTACATAGGCCAGTATATAGGGGAGCTTTGTGGGGGTTGTTTGGGGGGATATTAGGAGCTTAGGCTGTGGCTCGTGTAGGTTTGGAGCTGGGTATGGGGCCTTAAACCTGAACCTCCAATCCTGACAGGACTGTTGACACTTCGGTCCCGTAGGTGTCCTTTTGGGGATTGCTGTGGCCCTAAGGGTCCATGTGCCCAATACTTAGGTCTCTGGGGCATATCTAAGGACATATAGGGTTTAGGGTATTGGGGGTTTAGGATTGAGGGCCCTAAGGGTACAAGTACCCAATAATTAATTAGGTACTTGGGATTTGGGCAGTCACAGTAATTGTGGTACAGGTTTCGGTTAAGTATATGATTATTTCGTAATTTGGAACCCTAGAAAAGGCTTCAAGTTCGGGTATGCGCAGCTTATCCTGGAATTGGAGCTTCTCTTCGCAATTGTTGGACCAATTCGGACCACCTCGCCCTACCTCACTTCAAAAGGTGATTCATCTAGAGAGCACAACTAGCCTAATTTTGAGGCGTTGGAATTAGTATAACTTGGCCGCAACGGGTGCTTCTCAACATGATCGTTTTCAGGTCCTAGACTCAAAGCCCCCAAGCTGCATTCAAACTTCCTGCATATCCTAGAGTCCCCGAGGGCCCCCTTGAGCCACTAATTGGAAATTTGAACCCACACCCTAAAATCTAAATCCTAGACCCCAAATCTACATCCCAAAGCCCCGAACCAAAATCTCTTAACCCCAAATCCCATCCCACTCATAGACCCCAAATCTACGTCCCAAACCCCACACCCTAATCTCTTAACCCAAGATCCCAAGCCCAATCCTAAAAACCAAATCTACATCCCAAGCCCCAAACCCAAATCTCTTCACCCAAAATCCCAAGCCCAATCCTAATCCCCAAACCTACACGCCAAGCCCCAAACCCTAATCTCTTAACCCAACATCCCAAGCCCAATCCTAAAACCCACACCTACATCCCAAGCCCCAAATTCTAAATTCTCCACAATAGTTTGAACTCCTTGCCGGCAAGGCTCGACGCCTGGCCCAGGAACGCCGAGAAAAGCTTCGGCTTTCAAATGAGGCTGTCCCTGCAGATTGAGGGTTTAGGGTGTAGGGTGGGGGTTTGAGGGATACTATAGTCCTTATTATGGGGACCCCCAAAAAAGTACCCCTAATTTTGGGAAACCCCCATAATAAGCCCCTTTAAGCAGTTTAGGCTATGAGGGATGCAGCCCCAAAACCCTGCAGGGAGCCGACACAGCTGGTATGTTGCATGATTTTTAGGTTCAGGTAAGGTGAAGGGCTTAAGTTGTAAGGATGGTTTTGGGTCTGGGGTGTGTGGGTATATCATACAATGGAGAATCAAACGGCAAAGGACCTGGTAAATCAAGCGGGCGATGGGATCACGTAGGGGTTTACAGGGATTTGGTCTTAGGCTTCAAAATAGGCATGGGATCCTCCATACTTCATGAAGCTGGAATGTCCTCTTATGACTACCACGCTTCCTTCTCAGGGGAGCGGAACCAGATCCTCCACAGAGTTTCCAGAGGTCGTGAAGACAAGACTAAAATCCCTGTTTACAAACTTCATTGTGGACACATCAAAAGAGCAATTTAGGATACTTCCGAGGTTCTAGAACCACAACATAAGCTTGCTGCTAGAGGGTTGAAAATGCAGTGGATGTAATGGTACCGTTTCTGAACACTACGTACAGTCTTCCAGTGGCAGCCCTTGCCGAAGCCATGCTTTGGCGGCCGCTAAGAGACAGATCTATCAACTCAGGCACAAGACATACATACGGAGGCGATTACTCTTGCCACATTTGAAATACACTCGTTCACGGACCGCGCACTTAGGGGTCAAGGGTCAAGGTTAACTGGGCTAACTACGGCGTGGGGACGCTACTGTTTCTAAGTACGGGTGGAAGTCAGCCCGTGTGAGTCAAGACCCAGCCGTCGCTCCCGTTTAGGTTTGTACAGTTGGCTTGGATTTGGGAAACCTTCAAGGTTGCTGTCTGATGGCCTTCCTGTGCTTTGGTCCTGCGATCGCATTGGGAAAAGCATTGGCATAGATGTGCAAATTGTCCGAGGTCTTGAAAATTAGATTCGCTTTGCTTTAAATGTATTCTTCAAAGCTCACATGATACTTGCGGGAGATACCTGTGCCCTGGACAGAAAAATGCTGAGGCGGGGTGATGACTTATTCTTGAGATCCCCGTGTGCAGAGAAGGCCAGCTATCGATCTTCAGAGCAGAGTCTCCTATGAAAGGTACGTTACATTTTGTTACCTGCAACCTAGGAAACCGCTATCTAGCTAACTTCGTTGGAGATGAGGAGGATGCTTGGATGCTTAGGGGAGTAAAGCTTCTATGTTACGACTTAATCCTCATATAACCCCTTTACAGGCATCGCAGCAAAGATCTTAGTCGCTGAGTTCCCTCCCCGACGCAATCCCTGAACCCCTATCTACAAAGCTAATACTTGTGCAGAAGCCCTGCAGTCATCCAGAGCGCCCCTGGCGCCCACTTGAAACAGACCCCGGCACATCGCCGCTGGCAGGTGACCCTGTCCCCTCAGCCAGACGAGGCCTAGCTAGGTGTATCAATAAGAAGGGCTTTAGACATCCCAACCCCTACAGTGAGGACTCTGTAATGGTTTAGGGTTAGGTTTTAGGGTTTAGGGACTCTGTAATAGTCATATGATAGGGTCAGGGTGCCCATTATTTTAGGCCTTGGGGGAATTAACTCCCCCCCTTATGATTCAAGGAATTGTGGTTGGGGATTTAGGTTAGAGCCTAGGATTTGGGGAGCCCTCCAAAGGCAGAGTATGGAGGTACTACAGAGAAGCCCAGCGTTTGTTGGGTGCTCTGAAAAGTCAGAGTTAGTACCTGTACGGGCCTTTCTACATAGGTTCACTTTTTGATACGGATTTTGGGTTTGACTTTTCCACCCTTACTTCCCTTGATGCCTGGGCGTTTACATCAGCAGGGTTTACCGCATGATTGGGTGGTTTATCTATGGCTCAAGTGTGCGGGGTTCAAGGTCAAAGATTTAGCGATATAAGGTTCTTCTGGTTGCTAGGGACTCCCGCAACCGGACTGAATTAATTTTTGAAATGCACACACACACACAGAGTGCAAGCCCTAAACCCTAAATAGTAGTTTCCATTTTGTTTTCCATGACCCCAATATAACCCCAATATAACCCTAATATACCGCCTAGTATAACCCTAGTATAACCCTAATAATAACCCTAGTATATCCCTGGTTTAACCCCAACATACTTCCACATTCAGCCTTGATTTCCAAACCCAGCTCTCCCGAGGCCTGAAGGCTTGCATCCATCTTCCACACAATTTGAAGTTTTGGGAGTTTGGGGGTTTAGGATTTACGCATGTAGGGCTTAGGGCTACTGTTTTCAGAGTTTTGGGTTGCTTAGGGTTTAGCGGTTTAGGGTTTAGGATTACTGTTTTGGGAGTTTGGTGCTTTATGGTTGAGGGGTTTAGGGTTACTGTTTTGGGAGTTTGGGGGGCTTAGGGTTTAGGGGTTTAGGGTAACTGTTTTGGGAGTTTTGGGGGCTGATGGAATCCCAGGGCTCCAGTTACCTAAGTAATGGGTTCTGGGTTCTACTATCCTATAACCACGTAGCCCAGTAACCTACTATTTAGGTAGCGGGGAGCCTTGAGGGAAGTGTTGAAGCAAATTCCACAAGTAGGGGCATAGAGTGCATCGAAGGTTGTGAACATCGAAGGCTTGCGTAATGGGTACATGGGCCACTTCGCAGGCAATCTTGTTGCTAACATATTGTTGCCAAGTAGTGCGAGGGCCTTTTTGTTCACTGGCTCCCAAGAACTCATATGAGACGCCGTTGCTAGGTATAGGTGCCTACGCACTTAAAAGGGAGCATTGGGAATTATGTATTTGTGTATACATGTATTAGGTTTACATTCGTATATAGGTTCCTGTCCATTTTATTGGGGACAAGTCACAGACTTTCCCAACATGATCCCTACAGACTTGGGCGGAGAGTTCAAGAGCCTCAGCTCAGTATATGCAAGCTTTCAACATTACAGTCCCATTCAACAAAGACTTTGGCCCCAAAGTAATTGCAGAGGAGTATCTCTGAGCCCCTAGTTTTGAGCAGATAAACGAAATTTTGGGGTTTGAGTAATACTGTGTATTCTCAGAGGGTCCAGGCACTCCGCAATTAGAATGCCATAGCAAGTCTAGTAGAGCTTTGTGGAGAGTGTAGAAATTGCGTATTTGGATTCTTACGCAGAATTACTAGAGCTTGAGGCTTAAGGGTCTGCAGGAGTCGACATCGGTGCTTTTATCCTCCTCCGGCTACTTGCTACTTCAACGATTACTCGGAAGCTGTCGCTTTGGGTGATGCCCGGAACTCCCCGGGCTAACGCGTCGAAATCCCTGTCATTTAAATGTCTGGAATCTGAACCCTTACTTTGGTAGGAGAAGTCCGAGAAACAACGGCTGTCTCATTGTTAGCAACAAACGCAAAACGCGAAATCTTTAGACCCTAAACGTGTTGCAGGCTAACACCCCCTAAGCCCAAAGCGTGTTGCAGGCTAAGGAGCTGAAGGTCCTGGCAAGACCTGTGGCACCCAGGCCTTCCCTGGAAGTTAGTAGGGGTTTAGGGTGTAGGCTTTAGGGTTGTTACCCTAAGGAGCCTGAGAATGGAGAATCAGATTGAGAGAACATGGAAAGTGAAATGGAAGCGGAGGTTCACAAGCAAACCCTAAACCCTAAACCCTAAACCCTAACCCTCATATCTAGGCCCTAAGCCCAACCCTCGCTCTAAGGGTCCAACGACCTGGTAGCTAAGTGCTTTGGATTTCGGGTTTAGGGTTTAGGGTGCGCAAGTATCTTATTATTGAGTACTTGGACCCTCAGGGTCTAGGTTTTAGGGTTTGGGGTGGGGAGTTTCGGCCCCTGTTTTTGGAGGTCGGACCCTAGATGACTTTCAGCTATCACCTGGGACTTAAGAAATTGACATCCTAGAGTCAAAGTCCTAGACCCTAAGATGACTATACGAGCTGTTGTCTAAGTTCCTTACATGGGGTTCTATTGGGGATTATTTATGGGAGTAGTATAGGGGTTATAAAAAGGGCTACCAGGAGTTTGGACTATGGCTCATACAACGCTAAACCAGTTTGTGCTTACGCAAAGTTGCGTGGTGTTGCCTTGGTTGAAGCCGGATGCGTGGAGTGAACTCTACATCTGCGAGTCAGATGAACTCTAAGCCCGGAACTAGAAAGAGCCTACGCCCTAGATTCCACAATCCTAAACTGCAACCGTTCAGTTCCGTGGCATTGGACCTGCAATTTTACTGGGGCATCATATGTATTAGAAGATGGAAATGAAATTGAAAGTATCATAGGGTTTAAGGCGGAGGATTCAGGAATCTATCATGGTTAGTCCATAACGGAGAACCAAATGGCAGAAACAAAAATCAAACGGCAAGTAGGGTTATTCAGGGAATGAAGGCTTTTGCAAAGGCTACCCAGGAAGAGAACTTCGTGTCTAAAGGTCAGGATCGCCTCCCCGCTTTTCGTAAACATCATTCCAATATAAGATATGGCTCCCCAGAATTCCAAGACCTGAAATTTTGCCCCGAGATTACTTGTAATTTGGCCAAGGCTACTCTTAATAGGGCTGAGGTCCTTGGAGTTAGGGGGGGGTCCCCAGCATGACTCTTAAGGATTATCAGATCTCATTGTTTTCCAAAGTTCCGACTGCTTTGAATTACTTTACACAGGGAAGTATAAAGAACATATGAATGCAACTTCGAATGGTGGAATTCTGAGTCTGAACCGTTTTGATTCGTATATTTCTAAATCCTAGTTTGATTTCTCTTGTGTTGGCTAGATCGATAAGATCTCGATTGAATTGACCCAAGTTCTGTTTTGAGCTCGCGTGAGCTTAGTTAGATGCTAGCTGGATTTCAATGACTTTACATAGACCTTCAAATTATTTTAAATGATTGAATTATGATGAGTTACCATAATGGATATACGTATATATATATAGATAATAGGGTTTCCCCAGTGTGGTATCGTAGTTTAAGTTCTTTACTAGCAACCCGGTTGTTACACCTACAACTTGCAAACCTACACGTCACGAAGCCCCCCTACTTAGACTTAGACGCGCAATATCACCGAGGTCCTAGTTGGGAAATTAATTCGGGTTCCTGTTGGAGGTCTATAAGGGAAAGTATAGGGAAATTGCTTTCCATACTGGCCTTTTTGGGGATAGGATTTTGGATCAACTGCCATAGAACAACAGCTCATTTACCCACCGTGCTGGGATTAACGGCAATTGTTCTAGGTTTCTAGGCAACGGGGATGTCCAGGTATGACCAGCAATGCAATCCTGGCTTTTTGCTGGAATCTTGCATGACGGGGATCCTCGTATCTAGGATCTCCAACCAAACCCTGCACCTGAGTGCCCAAGAAGGCCCTGACACTCACCTCCTCCTAACAGTAAAGCTCCCACTCCTAGTAATGACACGGGGGAGACCCAAGAATTGTATGAACCTAAGTGCCTTATACCTTGGGAATAATGTGACTAAAGCATAGTAAGGTCATGCAGATTTATAGTATCAACGGTAGTTCACAGGACCATGCCATGACATATTGCGGGGGATATTTGTTACTGGCCAGGTGCGCATTTCATTGTAAGGGCGAGGGGGGGCATTCGGGAGCGCCCCGTCCCGTCATGACAAGAAACTGAATGATGCATTTGTTGCCCAAGGTCTCCAAGTATACAAATAGTACTTACAAACGGCCCTAAAGTCTGGAACTATTACCTACATTGGGCTACTCTGATCTCTACCCTAAACCTTAAACCATGCTAAACCCTAAGCCCTTACCTACATTGGGTCGGATGGGTTCCCATGGTTGAGTCTGCCAGGATCGAAATATCACCGCCAAAGGACCCTGCCGAGGTCACACCAAGAGCAGCATGGTGCTATCAGTATAGATTTCAGGGTTTTGGTGTTGAGGGTTGGGGTTTAGGGTTTAGGGTTAAGGGTTTAGGGCTCAGGGGTTAGGGTTTAGGGTCATAATTTCTAGAGATCCATGGCATATGTGAGGAGGTTCCAGAAATAGACGCGTCTTTACTTTGCGTTTCTAAAGCTGATAATGAAGGGAGTTCCGGATTATGATTTGGGAGTTTTCATCAAGGAAGGGCGCAGTCTAGGTCGGAAAATACAAAAACAGTCAAACATCTGCTAGTGGGGCTCCCAGAACCGGACACCTAAATTTGGGGCACTCCCTCCCTAATCCCTACACGCTCAATCCCTAAACCCTAACCCCTATATCCCCTAAACCTTAAACCCTAAACCCTACGTAGTGTAAGGCATATGCGCAATACCAGAAAGTAGCACGGATCCAACCTTGGGGCATCCTATAGTTGATGGAGTTGAACCACTAACAGTCCCAGTTTTTATACGTATGTACACACACACATATATACGTATATATATATATATATGCTTAGGGCTTAGGGTTTAGGGTCTAAACTCCTTCAAGGGGCTTACGTAAGGGATTACATAGGGGACTACTACACGAAATGTTAAGGAAGGCTTTCCATCCACAGTGTGACGGACGGTGCTGGGGGTAAGAAGGAGGCTTCTGAACTTGCAGAAGGATGGGGCATGCGGGTAGTGGTAAGCTCTCTGGCTAAGCGCTTCCATGGGCCGATCTCGTTTTCAGATTTTTGTCTTCTGCAAACTGGAGGTCTGTGTTTTGGATCGCATTTCGTTTTGAGGTGACATGCAAAGAGACCACCAGCCAGAGTCTTTAGAGCGAGATCATCAGGTGAGCGCCATGGCTATGGTTCACATCTTGGAGAATCCCCTTTCCCGAATATTGATGTTTCTCAAACAAGTCCGTCAGTGTCCTCAAATGTTCATAGAGTTCCCGCGGGTTGGGTGCCCGTATGAAAAGGTTCCTCTTCGGCCAGTAGGCAGGCATCCCGCATAGACCAACGCGGATGCTGTTGTGCACACAGTCTTGTCAATCCTAGCATTTGTAAACCCAGGCCCCCTAAACTCGGGCTTTTGATGCAGGATTTCAAAGGCCCGAGCAGGGACACTGCTGTGCCCCAGGTATGAGAGGAACATCGTTGCTGTCACTATTGGTACTTGTATAAGCCCATTTCTCAAGTCCGGATCTGGCTTTTTTTTCCAAGTCTGGTTGGACTTGGGTGATAGAACTGCTGTTGTGGACGTGGACTTTTGAAAGATAATGTCCCTACATAATGCTCGGCAGGGACGTCAAAAGTCACCTGAGGGCCCCTCAGAAACTAACATGTACCGCAGTTTGAGACAGCAGCACATGTGAAAGCTTCAGCTACCCTTGCCCTGAACAGCCCTGCAACATTGCGATTGTAGGACATGTATACCCTCACAAGAAGTGCGATCATGCTAGGTTGTCACAACTATGGTCCGACGGTCTCCTTTTGTCGTCTTTCAGGTTTCGTGTTCAAGTGACCTGACAAGGTCTGATGTTTTGGTGCGGCAGTCTCATGTGGGAGTGGGGTAGGCGCAGCCAGGGGGAAAGTCTGTCAACGCAACCTCAAAAGCCTCCAACTGCTAGAACTAGACCATGTTGATACACGAGTTCAGGAGAGTATCATTCCATTTGAAAGATACTATGGTCCCCCATATAGAGTAAGATGATATCTTCCTTTGGGCATAGTATTTTATAAGAGGAACATATATAATCTTACGAGGTTGAACCACCAAAAACGCCAGGAGGTGGTGGCCCCGGACCAGGCTGCGTGCACTACTCGGACATCGTGTCTTCAGGGTTTCTCTGGAACCACTACACCTGAATGAAGACATGCAGAAAACTGCAATGGTACTAGGGTTAGTACAAACCAGTAGCCGCACTGTACCCTTAAATAGGTGTATATATTCCCGAATAGTGGGTATTTCGTATATAATCGATGGTGTAGAAGAGGGTCTAGGAAGTAAGCGGAATTGGTCTTCTAATGCATAAGCCCTAAAGTTCCTGCAGGCGACCCATAGCAACTCTTGAACGAAACCATCTGGCACCGCGCACATCAGGTCTCGAAATGAATCCGCACTGATAAGAATTTCCATGCCCCAAGGAGGAATACGCCATTCGTCATGGAACGGTGATGCACAGGAAATGATTGTCATTACAGAGTGGGGGGTGAGTCTTATGGGGAGGGGATTACGTGGACTTCAAAAGCCAGTAAAACAATGGCACAGACCCCATAAAAACAGCGAAACAACGGGATTATTCTGGTGTTCCTAATTCCCAAACCCTACAAATTCCTAGCAACCCTCTACCCACTTGTGGGGTTTAGCTATTGTCATTGTTTCAGGAATTGGGCGGCCTTGGGAGGTCTAGGACCCGCGTTCCTCCATCAACAGAGTGGCTTTCAGCGTTAAGGGCTGAGGGTTTCAAGCAAACATGGGACCTTCTCAAATTCACCCTGACCTAAACCTCAAAAGTATGTAGAACAATAGCTTTGCTCGGCTCTTTCAAACTGGCTCGCGCCATTCTTCTACCACGTTTGAGGTCCAGTCATAGAATCCGTAAAGGGGGCCATAATCTCTTGAGAGGGCCCATATATTCCAGAGGTCCCTACTCCCACCCAGTTTGAGAAGCGCTCAACCCTAGGCCGCATAACCCCGAGATACTAAACGCTAGCCCTAAAAAATGTGTATAATACCTCCTTCAAAGGGACATGAGGGTATCCCTGTACCCCTGTAGATGGACTTAAACCCTAAACCCCATTTCCAGATGGCCAGCTTTACCCCAAGGCCCCCTGACAAGCCGATAGCAGCAACGGAAGGCCAGGACCTCGTTTAAGGTTTTGGGTGTTTTGGGTTGAGGCTGTTTAAGGTTTAGGGTCTAGGGTGTATACGGTTTAGGGTCTAGGGTTTAGGTTTTTGGTGCCAAATATGATATGTAAAAATATAGGAAAGTTACGATGGGGTTTAGGATTGTACTATATATGTTAGGGTTATGTATACTATGGCATTGATATTGAAAACATTGCACGACCTTAGTATCAGCAATGTCATAATTCGCAAGGTAGAAGGCACCCAGGGTCATGCAGGATGTTTCTAAGATCAATCAAATGTATAGACTTCAGGGCTCCAAAGGGTGTGTTAGCAGACCTAGGGTCCCAGGAAATTCAACAAGCTGACTGGCTTTGGGGTACCCGAAGCACCCAGTTCAGCATGTGAGCCAAAACCTGAATTACCGCCTTATAGAGGCTTCAAACTACCATCGTGAGGTGTGTTGTATTTTCAATGGGGGTGCTGTAGTCCCGAACACAGACTAAGAACATGCGTCCTGCTGTCGCTTTGAGAGTTTCTGAAATTAGCAAATGAACACCATCACAATCCCTTCTGTTCCCCAACACAAAACCTTACCCCTGAGCTCTAAGCCTCAAGTCCTCTGCAGACCGTATCATCACAGCTTTCCATATCATTGTTCACGCTGTTGTCTTCAACACATAAAAAAACACATACATGAAGCTTCCAGAAGCTTCTCAGTTCGGCTTGAACTGGTGCTTGAAAAAGGAAGTGAAAACTACTCTGAGGTTTCATGATTTAAGGTTTATGGCTTACTGGTGCAACTCCCTAGGGCTGTGAGTTACCTAAATAATAGGATACTGGGCTTTGCAACTATAGGGCATGTAGAACCCAGAACCCATTATTTAGGCCCCAAACCCGACCTCCCCAAACCCTAAAACCCTAAGCCCGTTATGTAGGTAACTGGAGCCCTAGGGCTATATAGCTACATCATACCCCCTTGATAACCCCTACAATACTCCCCCCATATAATCCCATATACAACCCCCCCTTAAAGAGTTCAGACTATAGCTCATATAATCCTTATATAACCCTCTGTATAGCAGTTTCCATGTGATTTTCCATGTTCTTTTTCATTTGACTTTCAATTCTAGCTCATATTCAGACCAGAGCCTGGGTACTATAAAGGTTTAGGCTTGTTCACTGGAGATATTCACTCCCCCAGTCCGGCTGAAGAATCAGACACTTCAGTTTTGTCGCAGGGCTGGGCAGAGTGAACCCCAAACCCTAAACCCCAAACCCCACACGCTGAACCCCAAATCCTACACCCTAAACCCTTGGATTTGGAGGCTTTTTCTGGCCTTGCTTGTCTGGGCGCACAGGGGTGCCAGATAGTAAGGGCTCTGCGGGTTGGTATGAGGCAAGTAGCGAACCCTAGTGTTCCAGTTATCCCAATACTGGTGGGTTCTGGGTTAGCTCTGTAACCTACTATTTAGGTAACTGGGAGCCTTAGGGGTAGGTATAGGGCTGCATGCGCAACATCTATAAGGCCCCTACATCCTACTAGGGGGCCAGCATTGCAGAAAGTAGCCTCCGGAGCTTCTTGATAACATCTGACCCCCAGACTGCCCTAGAATCCCAGTCATGGGTCATGGTTCTTGAGTACCGCTGGTTGCTGCTTCTCAGACTGAGCAACAATGTCCCATGACTGCTTTTGGGGAATCACCGTATGCTGCCTGCGGCTTGGAGACACAACACGTTGGCAAGGTTGGTCATTTTGAAGACCATGTTTCTTGGACATTGCTGAGTAGCTTTTTGCACTATTTCACTTCTCGCACAACAGAACAGATAAGTGGCAATCTTCAAGGCTTTCCCAACCTAACCCGACTTGCGCAATGGCCAAACTCTAAAAGTTTGCTGGCCTAGATCCGAAAGTCAACCCTCTCTCTCTCTCTCTCTATCTATATATATATATTACACAACCCCGTATAACCCAGTTTCCATTCCCTATTCCATGTTCTGTTCCATTTGCTTCTCCCCTATGGTAGAGTACGTCGTCTACATTCCTATATCCCCTGAGTCAGAATCAAAAACATGGAATGCCAGGAGTTGCCTATACTATACCCTAAACCCTGAACCCTAAAGCCCAAATCCTAAACCCTGAACCTTCAACCTTACCCTATACATCCTGATATACCCCTATATACTCCCTAGACCCCCCTACAAGGGGCCCTGAAGCCTAAACTCTCTGTTTCTTCTGCAGGTGGCTGTCTGAAGCCATCCTGGTCGGGAGCCCAGAGTCTAAGGAAGTTAGAGGTGGGCAGCTTCCCCCCATATAAGCCACAAGGTTTAGGAGTTTAGGGTTTATAGGGTTTGGGGTTTAGGGTTTATAGGGTTTATAGGGTTTATAGGATTTATAGGGTTTAGGGTTTAGGAATTTAGGGTTTAGGGTTTAGGAATTTAGGGTGTAGGGTTTATAGGGTTTAGGAGTTTAGGGTTTGGGGGATTATATGGGCTTGTTTAGGATTTAGGGGGGGATTACCTCAGGAATGGAGAGTGAAATCAGAATCAAACGGAAATGAATGTGGATCATGAAGTGGAAGCTTGGATCATACAGGGGTTTAGGATCTGGATTGTTGCGTGTAAGGGTTTACAGTTTAGGCAGCGGAGTCTATATGAATTGTGATTAGGTATTGGGGTCTAGGCTGTAGGGGACATGGCCTTAGCACGTTTAGGTGTAATTAGGGTGGCTTTTGTTGCCGGATTTGGGGTAGGGCTTCTGGTTCAAGGGAGAACATGAATCTTACCACTGAAGGGATACGAAAAACCTTAACCCTTCTCCTAATTGGGGCTCGGGATTCTCTGAGGCGAAAGATTGCGCACGACTCGCCCATCATTGACATCGACGACGTGCGCTGTGGGGGGGGGGGGATTTTTTGTTCAAGGGGCTTCGGGTTGAAACCCTAAACCCTAAACCCCTAAACCCCTAAACCCTAAACCTGGGGTGGATTTTTTGTTCAAGGGGCTTCGGGTTGATGTAGGCTAGGGTATAGAGATTCAGATGCAGGGCTGGAGGTGCAGGTTGCGGACTGAGAGCCGTGGAAAGGGAAATATGAATTTGGGCCTTGCGTAAGGCTAGTGTAAAGGCTTTGGAACAGCAAAGTCTGATATTTTGTGTTCGAAGAGAGTACATTGGGGGCCCAATAATAGGACCCCAATCTTTAGTCTGCGCTCTCCCAAAAGCATTATCCCCAAACCCCGTTTGGGTGCGTGCCAACATGATTGGCGTGTAACAAGGCCTTGGACGAAGGCCCGTTGCCTTCCCCGTCACGACATAGGGTATGTAGCTGAAGACTGTTTTTGTGACAACTCCCCCCCGCCAAACGCGGCGTTTTACAGAAACTGTGTGAGAAGATCGCGACAGAGGGTGTGTAACATGCTGGCGTTTCAAGTTTCAAGGGGTATGTAACAGAGGGTCCGGGGTGCGGAACGCGACAACGCCGGCTTTCGGCACACAGCCATGCAAACCCAAATCTCTATCTCCCGACATCCTAGCTCCATGTGGGGGCCGTCCTAAAACCCTTGTCTACATTTTTATAAAGCCGGAGCGTGTGAGAAGCAAAATCAGTGCTTTTCTG
>CAJNIZ010045120.1:10651-30100 GCA_905231905.1 Symbiodinium pilosum | reverse complement strand
ACCGCGAAAGGTCCGCGAAAGGCACGGCGAGAGGGTGGTTTCGAGGTAAAGGAATATTGGACAACCCCCATGTATATAAGCTCTATACCCTGACACCCTGAAGTTTAAACTCCAAATCCTTACGTAGTCCCCAATACTGGCCTATATGCCGACACACTTTTTCGGGGCGGAAGGGCAATTATTTTAGGTATTTAGGAGGTTCAGGCATCCTGCCTACACCCTAAACTCACAAACCCCAAGCCCTATGACCCTTAAACCCTACACCCCAACCCAGACCGGCTTCGTCGAGTGGGCTGAGCTTGGATGTTCTCCTCCAAGGCATCATCCGCTTCCGGCTCTGGTTTAGGGTTTTACGGTTTTAGGGGTTTAGGGTTTCTAGGGTTCAAGGGTGTGCGTAGTTTATGGTATTTGGGAGTAGAGCTTTTGTCTCAGGATTCGGTGCTTGGGGTTCCTGCGCGGCCCTCGGACGCAGAAATCTGAGAGTTCAAAGCAGCTCTGAGCATTTGACTTCTGAAGTGTCGGCCTCTTCTACTGCAAAGAGTTTGTGATTTTTGTTTGTTTATTGGTGCATTTATCTATGTTTTTGGTTTTCAAGAGTTTAGGTTTCCATGGTCTGTATAGCAACGCATAGCCTGCAAGAGGTATCGGGTACTTACAAGACTTTGGCGACTCGGTGCGGTTATCTGCGAAGCAGACGTCACAGCAACTGGGCTCTTGCTAGTTCAGAAGGCAAAACCCTAACCCTAAGCCAACTGGGCTCTTGCTAGTTCAGAAGGCAAAACCCTAAACCCTAAGCCGCGTGGTATTCTTGCGATCGGAGTTGGAATGGTGAAGAGGTTCTACAGTCTAACACATCCGCTTGGCAGCTAGCAGTATCTCAGTATAGCTGATGTGATCCGATGGGCGCTATGTTTGCCACAGCTCCTCCCAAAACCATAGACCCAGAACCCTGGATCCCAAAGCCAGTACCCTGTTATGTACACCTGGACCAATTGCAAGAGTAGACCCGACGGTATATGGCACGTCGATTCAGGGATCGTAGAAGCCTTGTTTCGCTACTTGTTATTTGCAAGTGTGATCTTCGTTGACAAAGAAGCCCAACACTAACCTGGAAGTCGAAGGGAACAGAAGAACCCCGCACCCCAAGTGCAGGCAAAGATGTCCCAAACCCATACAACAGAGCCTACAAGGAGCTGTTTTTTATACACGCTTTTGGTACTTGTTGGGATTTTAGGAAATAGTTTTTCGGGAGCCACAATCAGTGTGAGGGTTAGGGGGGGGTGCTCCCCAAACGAAAGACCCAGGGTTTCTGCGGCTTAGGCTTTGGGGCTTTAGAGTTTAGGTATAGGGTTTTATGAAGTTTTGGTGGGTGTATTTAGGTTGCTTTAAGAGTACTTGGTGGCTATATATGTTGAGGTCCATTTGAAGAGACCCCACATTAACAAGGAGTCAAACATTGCCACAAAAAGCTGGCAGTTCAGGAGAGACTTTTTTTCATGAATCCGAAGCCTCTTACCCCTAAATCCTGCATCCTAGACCCTAAGACCCTGAACACCAAGCCTTAAAACTTTAAACCATGAACCCTAAACCCTAAACATCAATGCGGAACCCTAAGCCCCATACTTGCTCTGAAACTCCCCCCTAGAGATCCAAATAGCCTATGTAGGTAGGGGTTTAGGGCTTAGCGTTTAGGGTAGGGATTCGAATAGCCCAATGTAAGTAAGATTTACAGCCTTTAGGGCCCAATGTAGGTATTATTTGTATATTTGGATCCCTCAGCCCTAAATCCTAAACCCTGAATCCCTAAACCCAAACGCATTGTTTTATACTTGGATCCCTAGGGAATGCGTGCCTGATATCCAGTATGAGACCCTAAACCCTATATGCCTGACACCTCCGAACACAAAGCCGCCCTGGCTCGAATCTTGGGACACGGGGCGGCTCTACGTCGAACGAAGTGACTCGCTTCAAACTGCACAGGATTTCACGTCTTAAGGATCATTACTATCATTGCTATCATAATTATCACTGTTATTTCTATTTTCGCTATTGTTTCTACTGCTACCTAATATCATTAGAAGTATCCCTATCATTATTACCACTATCTTTCAGGGGTTTAGGTAGCTTTTAGGGTTCAGGTTTTCAAGGTCTCAGGGTTTTGAGTTTTGAGTTGACATTTGCGGTTTTGAATTTAGGAGGCTTTTGTTTTTGAACCTAGGGTTAGTGGGTTCAGAGCTTATTGAACTGAACCTCTATAGGCTACCTCTGCTTGATTGAAGATTCCCTTACCGCAATTCCTGAACCCCTCAACCCTAAACCCTGAAACTCAACCCTGAAACCCTAAAACCCTAAACCCATGGTTCCTTGGCCTCCGGCATCCTCCGAACCCGTAAAGTCCATGGCATAAAGATCTGCAGGAGTGTCCTTAACCCTAAGGGTTCAAGTACCCAATAACCATATACTTACCCAAAGCCTGTACCATAATTACTATTACCCGATGCCCAAGTACCTAATTATTGGGTACTTGGAACCTAAACCCTAAATCCTAAACCCTAAACCCTATATATCCCCCTTAAAGGTACCTAATTATTGGGGTACTTGGACCCTTAGGGTAAGATAGCCGCGTTAAAGCTCAGAGTAGGGATCTATCTCCTCTGAGGATCTGTCATACTCCTGCTTATCTCCGAAGATTATAGTCCCCCGTAAGTAGATCGAATATGGCTTTGGGTGAATCATAATGAGATCCCCATATACTCTATATTCTATCTACTTAAGGGGGAGTATATGTAGAGGCCTGTTTAGCCAAAATCGGGCTTCGTTGCATTTTCTGCTATAGCTATACAAGGATTCTGAGGGAATACCATCCGTAATTTGTTTTCGGACTTTACAGTATCTGCATTTTGAGAGACTCAAATCTAACAACCTTAATCCCCCAAGCCCTCCCGAGCCCAGAATCCTAAACCCTAGCGCATCATCCCAATGGGAAGCCCTTGGGTGTCCATACCAGGACAGTATATAAGTAGCAATAGGCATATCACCAGTAGTAGTACTAGAACCTAAACCCTACAGTATACCCCGACCCCTAAACCCTAAACCCTAACCCTATAAGTGCTAAATCCTAAGCCACAAAACCTAAATCGTAAACCTAAACCCGAAGTCCTAGTATCTCTCAGTTTCATTCAGGTTGGGGGCCAGATGGCGCCCACAGAGGTGGACCCGTTGGTGGTGGCCAGGCCGTGGCACAACGTCGTAGGCTTTGAGGATTTAGGGTTTAGGGTCTAGATTTTGTGGTTCCGGGTTTGGAAGGGTTGGGGTTTAGGGTTTGGAGTCAAGGGGTTTAGGACTTGGGGTTTAGGGTTAAGGGGGTCTAGAGTTTAGAGTAGAGTTTGGAGTTTGGGGTTGAGGAGGTTAAGGCTTGCGGTATAGGTCCAAGCGAGGTAGGAAGGCAAGCGGAAGATTGTCCAATACAATCCATTTTTACGATTTAAGCGTGTCTGAGAGACTGGACTACAACTGCTACTGCCCAAATCCCAAGTAGTACTTGATTCTTGGGCGCTTGGATCCCAAACCCTAAACGCAGTGAAAGGACCCCCTGCCACTTGAGTATCGAGTACTTCGACCCCTCAGGTTATCCCGGGGGCTCTAGTTACCTAAATAATGGATGGGTTCTGGGCTCTAATTGCCCTATAGTTACATAGCCCGGTAACCTATTATCCACGTAGCTGGGAGCCCTAATGTAGACCCATGATTCATAAACCCATTCCTTTCAAGGGCCCAAAATATTAGGATCCCTATTAATCCCCATTAAGGGGACGGGGTTTATTTATCAGGGGTTTGGGTTAGGTTGTTTTTTGGAAGGCAGAGCCTAACCGCAGCCTTCCACCTCATGGATGCTTCATGGGCCCCCAAAGTAACCTGATCTCAATCCCATAAGAACCGTGCTAATACTGCCTGGACCCCAAAAGTATGTAAAATAATGGCCTTTATTGCTATGATTATGGGTTTAGGGCTATTATTTAACATGCTTTTGGTGTTTAGGTGACAATAGCAAGTCCACCCTCCTCCTCAACATATAATACCATATTACAAGGCGGTAGGGGGTGAATGTCAAGTATTGTGGGGCTTATGGTTTAGGATTTCGCGTTTAGGGTGATTCACAAGGAATGGAGGACCTCTACAGTAGCCCATTGTGTAATCCCAAATAAGCAAGGTTTAGGGCTTAGGGTAGTAGCCACCCTACACCCTAAACCCGGTAGAAGCTTCCATGCCTTTCCATGCCTTCATTCCCTACTAACCACCCTTACGCCTCAACCCTAGACCCTGTCTAAACCCTGTACCAGCTTTAATGTTCTTTTCTGTTCCCTACCCAGAACCTGCTATGTAGTTGTGTTTGGTGGTTAGTATGGTATGAGGCATGACCCCAAAAGGAAGAACTAACAAGGAGCCCTTCGGTACCAACAATAAAACCCTCAAGCCTAAATCCAGAAAGCCTAAACCCCTGAAGGAAAACCCTAGGGATCCAAATGGCCCTATGTAGGTGATCTTTACAGACTTTGAAGCCCAATGTAGACATTGCTTGCATACTTGGATTTCTAAATCCCGAAACCTTAAATCCTAAACCCTAAATCCCTATACCCAACCCTTGCAAGTATTATGTGTATACTTGGATCCCTAAACCCTAAAGCCCAAACCCTAAATCCCTAAACCCATACCCTTGTAGGTATTATGCCAACTTGGATCCCAAGGGTAAGCCTAAACCCTAAACCTTAAACCCTACACCTTAAACCCTAAACCCTAAAATTCCTAAATACCCAAACACCAACCCTCAACCAGCTGCTTCGACCCACAGGGCCATGCTCAACACGGAGCCGGAGAGCAAAGTGGAGGATGAGATGCTAAACTTCAATTAGGGTGCAGGATTTAGGGTCTAGGATTAAGGGCTTAGGGTTTAGGGTTTAGGATTAAGGGCCTAGGATTTAAGGTTTAGGATTAAGGGCTTAGGGTTTAAGGTTTAAGGTTTAGGATTAAGGGCTTAGGGTTTAGGGTGTTGGATTTAAGGCTTAGGGTTGAGGATTCAGGGTTTAAGGTTTAGGCTTTAGAGGTTTAGGCTTTAGGATTTAGGGCTCAGGGTTTAGGTTTTTAAGGGTGGTCAAGGGGGGTAGTACCTAAATCCCCCCCAAAAAGATGCAACAACAAGCTGTGTTTGGCGCGTTTGGTATGGATGTTGGGGATTATTATGCTACCTGCTTTCGAGATGCACGTAGGGTGCAGCACCAAAGCGTAATGGTGGAGTTCATATTATGCAGTGTACCAGAGCTCTGACATAGAGAAGTGTTTCAGTCAATCCTACAAACTATGGCTACGTAATCCACATGCGAGTCTTATTTCTATACATAGGATAAACCTATATATGTATATATAGATGTATAGTTATATATATATATGTACATAGAGCTATGTATATATATACGCACGTACATACTGTAGTTGTACTTTTTGATATGGTATGTATTGGTATGTATGTATACATATCGGGGTCGCTTCCCAATGTACGCCTGCAAAGCTCAGGGCTGACCCAACATAGCGGTACAAAGGAGCTTTCTCCAGCTGGCTCACGAAGTACGCTGAGTGATTGACGGTAACTTTACAGTGTAGGGAACTGGGAGCCTTAGGGAAAACTACTCAGTATAGAGCCTCTGTGCATACCATTAAAGGAAGCTGAGGGGCATGCCGTTCGGATCCCATGCATCCTGCTTTTGACGGACCGCGAAGTTGAGGATGATGGGGCTGAGGTACGGTAAACCTTCTAAGAGTATGCTAGCGTGAAGGTTGGGAATTCAGCTTCAGGGACGCTGGCAGTTGTGCCCTCTTCATGTGCAGGAGGCGATGCGCATCGCCATGATGTCACTGGGCTGCACCCTCTCAAACCCTGTGAAGAAGTGCCAGGAGCCAACAATTGTACATGTACCTCAGGAAGCAAAGAGGAGGGTCGTTATGTTTCGAAAATCTTGCGCGGAGCCCTTTCAAAATGTTCCTGACAAAGAGACGCTGGTGTGTCAAGATAGCCCATATCTCATGTGTAGGCCTTGGGACTTGATATCGCCGAAAGATGCCCAATCTACAGCATTTGTGTATAATACTACTGGTAGGAGGTAGCGGGCCTCTTCTGGGAAGCAGCGGGGAGGGGTTTTTCCGTCAGTGGTACTTAGCAAGGATGCTGACCCTAAACCGCTGCATCCGAAACCCTGAACTTGGATTTGAATTCCTGGGTTTAGTGTTTAGGGTTGTTGGGGCTTTAGCGTTTAGGGTTCAGGCTTGTTAAGGGGCGGGGTTCCTTCTTCGCATATAGGCAAAGGCCTACCACTTCAAAATTGAATCAAGTTCGTTGCTGACGTACTATTCGCTTCTAGTTTATTCGGCTTGTATTTGTTAATTTGCCGCGTGTACAGACTAGCGGATTTTTTCTAGAAAGTTTTTCTTGCCGAACTCCATGCATATAAGTGGCTGATTATAAGCGACTAAAAGCCAGCCCCTAGACCTTAAACACCGTACCTTGAACCCGAAGCCCTATACACTGACCCTGCTTATAACTTGAAAGCCAAACTTTAGACTTTCGGCTTAAACCCTCTCATACTCCTATAACTTGTGCAACTTTCTCGCCTGAGCTATTCTTCGATTCTGAATATTATGGTTCCTAATATAGAGCAAGACTGTATTTTCTTTTTTGGTTGCAGTAAAGATGGTAATCTTACTGGGCTAAGCTCCCTAAACCCCAAAGCCGGAACCCTAAAACCTAAACCCTAAACCCTAAGACCCTAAAACCCTAAACCCTAAATCCCTAAATCCCTAAACCCTAAACCCTAAACCCCCAAAATCTTTACTCACCTGAGGCCATGGCTTACCTTTGCCATGGCCGGCTGGCTGTTCCTTTACTGCCACTCGGACGGGTGCGACAGTTTAGTGGTCAAGGGGTTTTCGGGGTGAAGGACGTAGGGAGGGTTTTGAAATATTCCAAGTTCGGGGGGCAAGGGGGTTAAGTTTAGGGGAAGGATTTAGGGCTTCAGGGCTTCAGGGGTTTTGGGATTGAGGATTTATAGGATTTAGGGTAGGGGTATACTTGGAGGTTTGGGGAGGACTTACAGTCTACGTAGGAACTCTTGCACCACTCGGGACCCCAAGAATATGCTGCTGTTCCTAGGGTATGCAGGTTACAGTGTGGCACAAGATTTCCGCCAAAGGGCTATAGCGGGGTTATGAGGCACATTTGAAGATTGCGTGAAGGTCTTTGGAGCCTGCATATCCCAAGGGGTCCATGTAGCTATATGGTATATACTTGGACCTTAACGTAGGTATATGGGAACCCCGACCCTTTGGGTATTATGCAGTGTTACGGGCCCAGGGTCGATGTCTAGGCAGGCCTCTCATACAGACGAGGCAACCCAGAGTTGACCAGCAGTATCTTTAAGAAAAGCTTGCAGGACAGCGGTTCCGCTTATTGAAGGCTTTCATTGTCCTGGGTGGCTGCGATGATGATAGTCAATACCCGTAAGTAGCATGCGTGCTAGTCTCCTTTTGTGTCTCCACATTTGACCCCAAGAAAGCTTTGCTGCAGAAGCCTGAAATGTCAGGAAGATCTTGCAATTTTACCCCCTGGACCGTGTACGGCGTACCCTCCAACCTTATTTCGATTATTTAGCCTCCCTACTTTCTGCAGGCTACGAGTACCTTCCAAGCCTCGTGGTGGCCCTGCTTGCAACCTGGGCCGTGATGTGCGTCTG
Source organism: Symbiodinium pilosum (assembly GCA_905231905.1). NCBI lineage: Eukaryota > Dinophyceae > Suessiales > Symbiodiniaceae > Symbiodinium > Symbiodinium pilosum. The sequence goes on along the minus strand of CAJNIZ010045120.1, from coordinate 22,322 downwards.
CACTCTGCTGGCCATCCAGCGTACACCCAAGGCGCGGGTACAGTTGAGCGTTCAGGGTACCATGCGCCACGTCAGTGCACAGAAGAGCCTTCACACTCGGTGGCTGCCTGACTGTTTAGGCTTACCTTTTTCTGGGAAGTAGTCTTATTTCTGGGAAAGCAATCTATAATGGCTCTGTTTCGGTTCTGTCCTAGCTGGGAGTTCCCCAGGACACTACGCTTTATTATCACATGACACACGACAAAACCTCAGACAATCTTGCCTAAAGCTCCCTCAATTTGGAGCTTTATCCTAGACCCTAAACCCTAAACCCTAAATAAACCCAAAAGCATGTATTTGTCCTCCTTGGCCCTGCAGGCGCCAGTCGCCCAGGGCAAGCACGGTTTGGTAGTGACGCTGAGTCTCCCGGCTGGGTTCAGGCTTGGGGCATTAGGGCTTTGGGGGGTTTTAGGGTTTTGGGGGTTAGGGTTTTGCGGGTTTAGGGTTTTGGGCTTAAGTTTGGTAGCTTGGGGTCGAAGATTTGGAGTTCGGGGTTGTGAAGTTGAGGGTTGGCTTGTATGGTTCTGGTCTTTAGTGCTCCAGGGTTGATGCCCTAGGAGTTCCAGCGTCTTGGCTGCTTTTCTGCAAAGATTACTGTGCGACTCACAGTGGTGCACCACGGACAAAACACGAAGCTCAATTGATCTGGGCCAACCCTTGACCCTGGGACCCTTGCAGAACAGGTCAGGATGCCTGCCAACGTCAGCCGCCCGCACCGTAGGGTCATGTTTTCGCAGCAGGGTGCAGTCCCCCGGAACAATTCTGCGAATGTTTTGCACAGATGTTGCGCTAGGCCCAGTCGCTTCGAGTTGTTTCAGTGGAGAGCCTCCCTGAGCCCTGTAGTAGTCCGGCACGAGAAAAACGCTCAAAGACAGCTTGCCTTGCGGTATACTAGACTAAGAATTCATTGGCGAAGGAAGCCTGACATTCTCGACAAGCAATCTGAGCCCAGCTTGTTTTGCTACCAAGAAGTTCCTTCCCGAATCATAGACTCAACCTCCTTGACACCATATGGTAGTTTCCCAAGATTAAGGTACCCCAATATAGACCCCAATATACTATAGTCCTTATTACAGGGACCCCCAAAAGGTACCCCTAATTTTGGGAAACCCCCATATTTTTGGCATCCTAAAGCCTTTTAAAGCTCGAGCTCTAAAGCCTTGGCCTATGTGTCCAAGAATATCCCGAAGGGTCCATGTACCCAATGCTTGGGCACTTGGGATTTTGGTATGAGGAGTTGTAGTACAGGTTTGGGGTAAGTATGTAATTATTGGGTACTTGCACCCTTAGAATACCCCCATACAAGATACATGGCCGCAAAGTAGCTCTATAGGAGCCCAATCGAACCCAAAGTATGTGCGGCATGGATACTTGGACCCTTTGGGTTGGATGCGGTTGTGCTTGGAGTTGAAGTTAGAAACAGGGAATGGAGGAATGCATGCCTTTATAGATGCCCCAAGAAGCTCGCAGTTTCCGTTTGATTTTCCAATCCAAACGCCCTGAGCTTTTACATCCCTTTGATATCCCCTCTAAAGGGGGCCAAAGGGTACTTTTCATGCTGGAAGCAAGTACGCGACCCAAGGTCTTGTCTCCCTCGTCCTTGGCGCTGAAGCCTCAGGTGTCAATCTTCTCAGGAGCAGAAGAACACGGGTCCAAGTAGCCAGCAATTAGCACCTGGGTCTTCCTTAAAGGGGTTACATGGCATAGGCATATGCAAGCTGGCGGGCGCTCTTACCCCCTCCCCATTACATAATTACTCTATGAGGACCGGTGCAAAGATCTCTAGAACAACGTTTTAGAAGAGGGACTTTCGAGATGATCTTAGGATTTGTGGAGATTATGCGGAGTTTTTACAAGGAGCGAGACAGAACGAGCCGTCGCATCCCGATACGTCGGGAGCGGGCGGAGGGCGCACAGCGCACAACCATGTATAGTAGGGTTGTATACGTATGTTATGGGGATACGCGGGGTATAGTAGCAAGTATGTGAGTATTTATTGATTGCTTGGGCTCTTGGCTTTTTTTTAGGAAATCTAGTACCGCACAGCTATCTCTTGCCCCCCAAACCCCAAATTCTATAATGTGCATGTTTTCCAGCACAAAAATCCCAATGACTCAAATGTCTGTTTCAAATTGGGTTTATGAACACAAAAATGCGGACAAATCACCCAACAAACTGCTGCCTGCTTAAGCGGAGCATGCTCATCTTCAGGTATAATGTAGACCTCTGAAATAAACCCCCTCCTTTTAAGGGCCTATATATTATGGTGTTTAGGGTATAGGGTTTAGGGTTAATGAGCAACCTCCTTTTAAGGGCCTGTATATTGGGATCCCTATTATAATCCCTATTTAAGGGGAGGGAGTTCATTAATCATGTGTCTGGGTTACTAGAATCTGCCCCCAACCCTAGACCCAAAGCTGGGTAATTGTTAAGGAACTTGAGCTAAGTTCCCATAATACGGGGTACGTAGTAGATAATAGGGTTTCTTAATTATAGCAACTTAGATTACATTCCCTAGTAGCAACCCAGCAAACCCTCTTGAAAGGCATGAAGTATGTGAGGCTTCTCTCGGGCACATTGGGACTCACCAGCTGGGTAAGCATTTTCCACACAAACCCCTGCATGCACTTAGTCCGTAATGTGTCTTTAGGGCTTAGGGCTTTGGATTCAGGACTTACGGCCATTTACGCAATCCAGGATTTCAGTATCCGGTGCAGTTCACTTTTTTTTGGAATCTGAGAATGCCGAACCTGTAGCCCATAACGCTTCAAGCTTGGGCTTGGGGTTTCTGGTTTTGGGGTGTAGGTTTGGATTGTGAACGAGGAAGCCGCCAAGGGCACGTTGTCAGAATTACGGTCCTGTTCTGGGTACCCTAAATGTTATGGCCGCATGATGATCAGAACACGAAAAGGAACCATCAATTTAACAAGCATGCGGGAATATCATCTCTAGACAATGTATTCCCTCCTTCTCTATTTGCCCCTACCTTAAACCGTATATAGTCCCTTATATCCCTATATCACATATTCCCTTACTCTCTATATTGCCCCCTATATAGTCGCTCCTCAACCCCATTTTAGCCATATATTTCCTAGCCCCAAACTGGTCACCATGACACCCTGTCGTGGGTCGCACTTAGCGGCCAGTGGCTGGCTGTCAGGGAAGTGAAGTAATCAGAGACTTTAAGTTTGTACCCTTCAAGGGTTTATAGGTTTTCATGGGGTTTATAGGTTTTATGGGGTTTAGGGTTTAGGTATGTACCCTCATTATTTGCAACCCTGGATTTGGGGTCCCAAACACCCTTATGAAGGGCCATGTTCCATGGTTTAGGGACCCAAACCCTAAGGGTACAAAGGAACACTCCCTGAAGTAAGCTGCAATAGTGAATACCTACCCTAGGGATCCAAGTATACACATAATACCTACCCACCCTTCGGGATTTAGGGTCTAGGGGTTAGGGTGTAGGGATCCAAGTATACAAATAACACCTACAAAGGGTTCGAACGTGTGTAAGACTACAATATGTCCTTCTTTTTCGCCTAGCCTTCTTCAAGCTCGCCCTCAGCATTCGAGTTCTAAAGCACTATTATGAGTGTTACGAATATGGAATTGTTATTATTTCTATTCTTATTGCTTCAAACAATCTCTAGATGAAGCCCCGCTCTTGCAGGATGGCATGTTTTAGGGTTTAGGGTTAGCCACCAAATTTTCATACAGAGTGCAAGATTTGATGCGATTCCGGGTGGTGCGTACCCTGAAACTCCAACCCCAAGCCCTATAAACCTCACCCCTAAACTGGGTTGCTGTTAAGGAACTTAATTTAAGTTACCAGAATGGGTATATATAGTAAATAATAGGCAGCAACCCAGTAAACCCTAAACCGGTAGCCTTCCGGAGTTCCTGGTAAGGATGCCACACTTCGGTCATTTATTGTCATGGGGGGCTACCAGCTACAGGCCCTAGCTGTCAGCAAGTACTAAACCATAGAGCTTTCCATGGACCCTAGACTCCTGGGCCCTGCCACCCAAACTTCAACCCTTTCTGGACCTCAAAAGTAAGAAAACTACGGCCCGTCACGTCTGAGTCTGCGTAAACTTGTCGAAAGGCTCATTATCATCACCAGCATCATCATGATCATTATACACATTTTTTGGAGGGTTCAGGGTAAACCTTAAACCCTAAGCCACCCCGAAGCCCAAGCTCTGCAACTACAGGCGCTGGTAGGCTTCTGGAACTACAAGCGTGTCGGGGGCGTGCGGGCCTCGTTGGGTTGCTTTTCACGATACACCTAGATACTTCCGAAGAGAAAAAGAGAAACCTCTATCTATAATCCCAAGATGTCCCAAGCTGTTTGGCTGTGTGAGAACTGCAAACAGGGATTTAGGGTTCGAGAAATTAAGCCCTGAGTCCTAAACTGTGAAGCATTGGGGAGGTTCGCCGGAAGGTATCACAGTGCTACATAAGCCCGAGTAGGGAGCCCAGAAAAAAAATGCATTCTGTAGGAAATGCCTGGAATTCCTGAGGGCCCGTTGGGGTCCTAAGGGCTTGAAGGAATCGCTTCCCCCCAAACATACCCCCCCAACCCCCCCCCATGATAAATATTTCAACATGGCATCATTCTCTAAACAGACCAAATGTTTTGCTATTAAGGGGGTGGAAAGGTTTATCACTGGGGAAGGGGGAGCGGATAGCTATGTGTTTTTGTCAACTATCAGGGTCTCTTCTTAGGAGCCCCTATATGAAGGATGATATGGGCCCCCCAATATAAAGACCCTCCATGAGGTATAGGCTGTACCTTATGGAGCCTGCATATGCAGGCGGGGCTCAATAGCATCCTTCGATATAGGTTGACAGCAAGGCACTTGGAGGGTCTGAGGCGCTTAGGAAGTAGGTAAATAAACTGCGGGCCATGTTGGCCACACGCTTTACTATTGACCCAAACGGCCCAAACAGCTTCAGTAAGTTCCAATGCTAAGCATGAACCTAGCAAGCAATACGCCTCATTATAGGTGGCTGTACGTATACTTGCTAAGCTTTGCTAAGGTTCCTCGACCGTCCAAGGCTCCACGCCTTTCCTGTGGTGAGTAGGGAATGAAAGAACCTATGCCCATAGTAGTCCCCTAGCGTTTAGGGATGAGGGTTTGGGGTTTAGGGGAACCTGCATGGACCATTGCTTGCTTGATTGCAAACCCCTACAGACCTTACAAACCCTGAGTACTCCAGCTGTTGCCATGCTATTTTCCATTGTTCCCTGCTAAGGTTTAGGGTTTACGGTTTAGGGTTTCTACTAAACCTTCAACCCTAAGCACTACAGTAGCTTCTGTCCTTCCAATCCCTTCATTTGCTTCTAAGAACTGCTCCAAACCCTGCAGACCAAACCCTAAACCCTACATACTACACAAGGACCGTTGTCTTTCCCATTCCCCACTTACCCTACGACCCTAACCCCCCACCCCCAAAAAAAGAACACTAAAAGAAGTTGGGGATTGTCCTAAATTACTGTCAATACGGGGTCCTATATTTGGGTTCCTATCATAATACGGGGCCCTATATAGATTTCCCCCATTTTGGGAACAGTAATTTAGGGAAACTGCCAGTTGGTGGCCCCAAGTCTGGGGTCCAGTAACCAAGTACATGTGAGAGCGCTCCAGTGACCAATGTGAGCTATACTCTAAACTCCTTAAAGGGGGTTATATAGGGGATTATATAGGGGACTGCTTCAGGGCTTATTAAGGGGGATACTAGGAGTTTAGACATTGGCTCATTTAGGATTTGGAGTTTAGGATTTAGGATTTAGGGTTTAGGGTTTAGGGTCAAGAATTTGGGGTTTAGGGTTTAGGGTCATGGGACGTGGGATAGTACTGGACGTGTCCTCGTGGAGTAGTCTGGTGACATTTTTTTTGTAGGTATTGGGGCCCTTCCAGAAGTCTACATAAACATCAGGGAGCAAGGTGAGCTTCAAGGGTTACACAAAGATTCCCTAGGGAAAGCTCATAAAATTTATCACGTCCCATCCGGCGCGCTAATTCAGGTCAACCTCCTACTGTTGATACTACAAATTCTATGGCACCATAATGCCCAACGTGCAACGTACATGGGGTCACGCAGGGTTTTTCGTCTCCACGAATCTCCCTGCCCACTTTGAATCAATGCTGGTATCAGCGAGGTGAGCGACTACTGGGAGACAGGCCCGTTGGGGCAGGGATCAATTCCAATCCTGCCAATTTTTCGGGATATATGGGGGGGTTCCAAAACTAGGGGTCCATTTTTGGGGGTCGCCATAATTCAGTAAGTACTACAATAGCATTTGGGGGTCTACATTGGGGTCCCCCTATTTGGAGAAACTACCCTATGATCCCAATTTTGGGGGGTCGCCATAATTCAGTAAGTACTATAATAGCATTTGGGGGCTACATTGGGGTCCCCCTATTTGGAGAAACTACCCTATGATCCCAATAATGGAGAAGCAGATGGATTGTCAGATCTCTGAAGTTACATCACAACATGTGAGGGTAGTAGTTTCCATTTTACTTTTCCTCATCCCTTCCTACCCGCTATATAACCCTTAGTAGTTTCCATTTTCTCTTCAGTTATGGGTGGAGTTGACGGCTGAGGGGGGAGTCCGGCCTAGGTAGGAAAACACATTTCATATATGACCCGATTGTTAGCGACAACCCCCTTTTGCAACTGTTATAGATAGCAGCAAGGTTTCGTAATACGCCTACCTAGTTCGGACCTGTTGGGGTGGGATTCTGTCACCGCGGTGTCGGAGATGGGTGATCGGCGCAGGGTTCTGGAGTTGAGGCATTCAGAAACTGCCACCTGAACCAGGGCAAGCAGGGACGGAAACCGGTCTCCTGGAAGCCGACAAAAGCCTGAATCAACAAGACTGCACCAATCCTCTCGCAACAAACACAGGGGCCTGTATAGCCCTATATAAAGACAGTAGTCTTTGCAAGGTCCCTTTTGAGTGTCCATGTTTGATTGGGGGAGGGTAAAACAAACCTGTCGAAGCCGAATCATAAAATTCAAATAGGGGACTACTACAGGGTTATTGAGGGAGATGCTAGAAGTTTAGTATTCCATCATATAGGCAACCAAGCTTCTAGCAAGTTATGGGGTTTAAGGTCTAGGGTTCTGGGGTATGCCGGGAAGAATAACTGTACCATTCAAACGCGGCCCAACTGTCAAACAAGTTTCTCAGGACAATCCCCATACAATGCTTGAGGCAAGTGTTACTTCACCTAGGGATCCAAATCACATAAAGTATGGACTTCAGGGGATATTCAACCTTAACGCCCCAGGTCCCCTGCAGGTTGAGTAGGCCCTTTGGAGTGTAGTGGGGCATTGGGGGGGAGTGGGCTAAACTCTGAACTCAAAGCCCCATCAAGTTTCTGAGGTGCATAGTCAACATCAAAACTTCGTATTATTCCATTCCAGAATACCCAACCATACTGTTTGGAGAACCACGTGTTATCCCAAGAAGCCTTCCTTCTTCCCGAATAGGTCCCAGGCCAACTTTTGGAGGATGTGTTCTTTGCCACCTCAGCTGAACCCATGCACGCTGTAGTCGTCTACTCAGCATGCAAGGATAGAATAGTGACTATGGGCAAAAGGGTATGAAGTTGCCTAACTTCATAGAGACCACAACTCGTAAACAATTCCCTGACCATTGGATGGACCACCCTGGACGAGGAATCTTAGGACCTAATGCTGTTTATGCAGCCGTCAGTCATGATCTGAAAAATTCCTCCGAGCATTCGTCTCTGCGCGCCGGCAGACAAAGGTGCGCACGGCCCTGGCAACACCCCAAACCCTGAATCATGAAACGTAAGGGTTCTTCAACCCCAAACCTTATACCCTACAGCGCGCAGCTCCTACGTAACCCTTCAGCTACCTGCACAAGGCTTCCACCGCCAGTACAAGGATGTCGCTCCAGAGGAACCGGCCCCAATGTTTGGGTTTTGGTTTGGGGGTTTCGGGTTGGTTTTTTGTTGGGCTTTGGGTCCAGGGTTTGCACTTCAGGGGTTTGGGTCGCTTGGGTCAGCGCGGACTATCACCCCCAATTCGCGTAGGCAAGGGGTTCAGGGGTGATTGATTGGTGTCTGCATGCCATTCTATTCCGGAAGATTTATACGGTACCTTAGTCGCACACCAGCCACATGGTGTAATAGTCTTTGCTCATTCAGTGCGATTGGACTTTCTGAGGTTGTGTATATTCGTCACATAAAGGCCACAGGGGTTGCAAAGGAAAATTCGGCCGCTTTTTGCCCAATTATCGCATATTCGCGAACTTGATGAGCTTGAACCTGAAGCTTACCTGATCCTAAGCCCCTAGAAACGGAAGCAGTGGCCGGTATTTTTACGTGCTTTGAGGTATCAACGTAAACTTCAAACCCTATCCCATAGAACCCAAATCCTAAAGCTTGAGCCCCAAACCCTAACTCCTAAACCCTGAGCCTTGAAACGGAGGAGCTTGCGGACGCACATCGGGATGCCTCGGTGCTAGTCTTTGAAAAGGGAAGCAGGCAGGTAAAGGGGGTTTAGGGTTTAGTATATCCTCTTGATGACACAAAGAGAAGCCTACTGTAGTCTGTGGAGTTCAATATGAAGATGAAGTCCTTCATTCCTGTGTAACCCCCGGTCCCAGGATGTAGACACTCATATGTCTGCAGCTTTGTGGCTGCTACATGTGGCTAGCAAAGCCTGCCGTGGTGATTGTTGTAGAGCTGTTGCTCAAGTACATGATGTGTTTCGAGATGGGTTTCGGTCATTGTACGTCCCTGTGGAATTTTGGCGAGTGTATCAACTCAGTGTCCATTCGAGGGTTCATGAAGTAAAAACATTCTTACAGTTTGAAGTTTTTGGCCCTGCAGAACCCTACCGGTAGGGCCTGGGGACAGTCAAGCCCCCAACAACTGACAAATCGTTCTTATGAATTGCAAAATCCTTAAGCTGCACACCCCCTACAACCCCAAATCCTATTCTGGTATGCTCTTAGGATGCGTGTGTGGATCTACTGCCATGCCTCTTCGTACTTCGGCTACAACTTCACTTTGACTCAGTACCTGAGACCTCAGAGTGAAGGGGGGTTCTTCAACCCTAAACGGAAGCCCTCCTTTTTCATCCTGTTGAAGAGAGTCCAGCTCCCTACCTACGTGGGAACCCCCATGAGCTCCGAGCATAGACCATAATATGGTTCCTGCATCCTGTTGGGTCCCTGACTGAAGCAACACCCAAAGAGGGCTTTCTCAGATTAGCCTTTGTAGAGCCCATAATCAGTACCCTGAACTCTAAACCCTAAACTCCGCACCCCAGTCCCGAGAGCCCCCCAAAATTCAAAACAAACTCCGCATACGGTAGTTGCAGGCCCGATGCCCGAATGCCCACGGCATACGTTTCGGGAAGTTTGGGCCAGAACCAGCCTCAGGAGTTATACTCTCCCAAACTAACATGGAAACCCGTATAGTCCCATTTTAGAAATAGTGTAATCTCTATAGGGCCCTTTTGGGTTTCCATGTTAGTTTCCGGGAGAGTATAGGGTTTAGAGTTTGGGGTTACGGTTTAGGGCCTTCATAATGGAGAATCAAATGGAACATCACATGGACAGCAGAAAGGAAACCAGAGTTGATACTGAGAGGTCATATGTAGGGGTTTAGGGAACTTGGAGGATTGGCTCCTGTTCTCTCCTGTTTTTCGGAGCTCTTGAAAAATGTGTACCCCTGACGGGCCATCGGGATACCTGGGGATGATAATCGGGAATATTGCCAGTCTGGATCTCGTTTGCATTTTTTTGCTGCATTTGTTGAGAAACTCCCTGATCAGGGATTCCCTAGCTACCCCTCATTATAGAGTCTAAACTCCTTGTATCCCCCTTAATAGCCCCTAAAAAAGTCTTTAGGGTTTAGGGTTACTCCTTGAATTTTGATGTTGCTCCTTGATTGAGTTTACCTGGTGTGCAGTGGGAGGGAGGTGGCTAGAGTGATGCTGTTGCATTTGGGGGTTGGAGAGTCCTTGGCCATTAGAGGTCTTAGTTATTTAGCTTCTACTGCATGCGAGCTTATGTCGCTGCGCGCGTCTCGGCTTGGAACATGTTCAGTAACTGTTTTCTTTGGAGTGTTCATCGCATGATGCTTTCTTTTGTTTGGGGGTTTGAGGCGACAGGGTAACCGAGACCTGTGAATGATAGACCCCTCTCCCTATAGGGATTGTAATAGGGATCCTAATATTGAGGACCGTAAAAGGAGGGGGTTTAGTAATCATGGGTCTACATTACCCAAATTGTATGGCCGTCCAGGCCTGAAGATTGTTCCCAAGACCCAGAGAAGGTTTTGGTCCCCCTTAAGTTGATAGAATGTGGGGTAATATTAGGGTTATATTGGGGTTCTATGGGGATCATGGCAAAGAAATGAAAGCTACTATAATGGGTTATCTGGGATATAGAATATGGGGGGTATATGGGCATCTTAGTATAATATACCCAAAGCCCTCTTCTATTTACCTAAGGGGGACTCTACGAGCGAAAGACTGTTGATTAGAAACTCTCTCTCCAATAATGCGCATGAAATTGTAATGCCTTAGACAAGGCACTTTAGTGCAGCTACGCTGCCAAGGGTGGTACCTATGTTTTCGCGGCTATACATTGATTCCACAAAGCTTTCGGCCACATTAACTTGCTGGTAAGATGCTGTGGCAATCGCCTTCTGCTTTGAATCCTAAATCCTATATAACCCCATTATAGTAGTTTCCATTTCATTTTCCATTATCCCCATATAACCCATCCCTAAACCCAATTATCCCAACATAACCCATGACTGCCTGCATCCATGGCTCCAGGAACGAAGCACCTCCAGCTGAGCAATGTGACGTGATTAAGCAAGCATGTGGGACGCTGCCCGATTTATTGACGGCACGCCTTTTTCAAACCGGCCGAAGTCTTGCCTGGCCTGTTGTTACACGCGGGCAATAGATAGGATGAAGAGCGATGCACATTTTTTTAACCCTAACCCCCTAACTCCCTGAACCCCCTACACCCTAAACCCGGATAGTCAGCTGCAGGCCGACCTGAGTCCGGGCCATAGAATTCAGACCGCGACCATAAGGGCTTAGGGTTTAAGGTTTAAGGGTTTAGGGTTGAGGGCTTAGGATTCAGGGTTTTTGGGTTTGGGATTCAGGGCTCAGGGTCTAGGGTTTAGTGGCTTGGCAGAGCCATGATTCGTTGACCGTGGGCAAATAGAATTTGGGGTATAGAAGAGGTGCTATGGAGGACACCCTTCATCCTAAATCCTTCACCTTATCCTAAACCCTATACCCTAAACCACGCTTAAGCTCTACCACTAGGATCCATTCTCCGATTTCCAGCGTAGTATGATAAGCTGAGCCATGCGCCTGGTGCCTGCTTCTTCCAAAGTCCGATTCTGGCAAATCCGCCCGGCGGGCCCTTGTGCCTAGTCTAGCATTTTGGGTTGAGGGTAGGGATTTGGGTTTGGGGCTTGCCTTTATTTAGGTGCGTGGGCTATTACGTTTCGGTTTAGTTAATACAAATATTGTGTTCCTGGACCCTTTTTGTGATTGGGGTGTATCAATCTTAAGCAGATATGGGTTGCCTTTTTTGTTGGGGGGGGGGGGGGGG
>CAJNIZ010045120.1:0-10200 GCA_905231905.1 Symbiodinium pilosum | reverse complement strand
GGTTATAAGTACAATGGACCTCCAACTGGTTGTGGGGTCTGCCTAGCTGCCTAACCTGAACCTTGGGCTTCCGTGCCAAGTGGCTCTTCGAGCTTCTCTGTGGACTCCCTAAACCCTAAACCTTAAACCCTAAAGCCTGTAAACCCTATAAACCCTATAAGCCCTATAAACCCTAAACCCTAAAACCTTAACAACCCTAAACCCTAAAGCCTTAAACCCTAAACCCGACACCCTAAACCCTAAAACCTTAAACCCTAAAGCCATGAGCCTCCCAGCCGGTAGGCACACTTGGCAAGCTTGGGCCTAGCAAGGGTCCTGAAGCCGAATCCCTACTTGGAGGTAAGGATTTTGGGGCTACCCATTGGGGTACTATTAGGGTTAAATCGGGGTTATATGGGGATAATGGAAAAGAAAATGGAAGTTGCAATATTATTCAGGGTTTAGGGTTTAGGGTCAGGGGGATTTAGTAAGTGGGTTAATAAGGGGGAAAAGTAGGGTTATTCTATGGGTTACAGGGATTACTCTTAACCTACTTACTAAGTCCCCCTGACCCTCCAAGTAAACCTAAAACCTAGACCGCAAAAGCCCATCATGGCTTGTTTGTTTTGGCCGGGGACGTCGGTTGCGGATTGGGGGAGGAGTTCCATGATTATCAAGAGGAAGCTATGATGTCACCCGCACTGGGCTCGAACACGACATGAAGGCAAGAAGGCAAGAAAATCAAACGTTTTTTGGTGAAGGTTCAGGGTTTTGAGAGTTTAGAATGTTGTGATTGCTCAAAGCTAGAGAACCCCACCATAAACCCCAAAATATGATAATCCGATAGCGCTCAATATAACCACTCCCAAAAATGCATCCCTACTGCTTGCAAACCCTTATCCCTATACCTCTAACCCACTGCATATTTCCAGTTTCCATGACATTCTTGCATTTTCCTTTCCATCCGATTCCCCTTGATTGGAAGAATGCCCCTAATTTTGGGAAGCCGCCGTGTAGGGCTCAGCGTTGTGGCCATAGCCGCGGTTCTTGCCCTCACTGGACACCAGGGGAGCAATTCCCTAAACCCTGAACCCTAAACCCTGCACCGTGCACAAGGTTTAGGGTTTAGGGACCGTTCCTCCAAGAGTGTCCTGCAACCATGCCCCAGCCTTAACCCTACAACCCATCTTACAGCACCCCAAGTGGCGAACCCAAAACCTTACTCAAAACCTTCAGGGTTGAAGGGTTGTGGGTTTAAGGGTTTTGGATTTAAGGGTTTAGGGTTTAGGGTATAAAGCCTAAGCCTGAATTTGAAACCAACATCCCCAAACAAACCCTGCCCTAAAGGGGTCCAAGTATAGAAGGGTTGGATAGCTGGGGCCCGAAGCATCTGTGTAGGGCCCGCATTACATGCTACTTTAGGCTTTAGGGTTTAGGGCCTCCATATTTCACAGAAATTTAGGATACTTAATTTTCTGTCTAGCACCTTCTATAGGCAAAATGAGGTACACCCACAAACCGATAGAGCACAAGTGTCTAGGTAAGGTAACCCTAAACCCCAAACCCTAAACTCTAAACCCCAAAAGCCTTAAACCCTAAACCCTACACTCTACACCCCAAAACCTACAACCATAAACCCCAACCGCTAAACCCTGAACCCCAAAGGCTACAACCTTAAACCCTAATGCTGTGGTGTAGACAAGGCCAGAGACGTTGGACGTCCTCTGAGACGCATTGGCCGGACGGTACGCCCAAGCGATTTAGAGGGAAGGACAGGCTGGGTTGTTGGGTTGGGATTGAGTTTAGGGTTTAGGGTTTAGCTTTTAGGGTTTAGGGTTCAGCCTTCAGGTGGGGGTTTAGGGATTAGGGTCGAGGGATTAATATTTAGGGATGAGAGGGTTAAACATTCTGGGTTTGGGCGTCAGGTCGTAGGATTAAGGGCTAAGGTCATCCTAACCTCCCAGATGCCCCTAGAAATAGCCTAGGAATTTGGGGGGTCAAAGGCAGATGAGTAGTATTCTATTTGGGGATACGTTGGCACCCAAATATAGAGTAGGGCGCCATCTTCCTTTTGGGCTATAGGAATTTATGTACGGAAGCCTAGTAACTTTGAGGTCAAAGGAAGATGTGATGGTCATTTTAGAGGACTGGGTTGCTGTAACATGGGGCAGTTTGGAGTTCGGGGTTTAGGCTTAAGGGTTTAGGGTTGGAGGTTTACAGCCCATATGCTAGATCCCTACATTAACGTTGCTTCCATGTCAGATTCCATGTCCTCGTCTACATAAAACAAATACACAGTACCACTATGCAACCTTATGTAACCGTATGTTTCCCTGAACCCTAAACCCTAAACCATAATCAAGGCCTGGATTGCGGTGAGGAAAAGGTCTGAGAAAAAAAACTAATAATCAAGGGCGCCTCTGTATCCCTGCACTGGGGGTCTGGGGAAAGAGGTCTTGGCACTCGGATTTTAGGCTGCAGCTGGAGGACCAGATGTACACAGGGAGATTTGGGTCGTTCCGACGATTAGGGTCCCAATTTGGTACCCCTAAATATTCGGTGCCGTAATATATTTATGAATATTCCGTAACCAACAGGCGGGCATATTCTCGGGAACAGCCCATGTAGGGCTTTGCACCTAAGTTGTTTCGATGTTTACTGTCGAGAAGTCGTTGGGTCTATGCAACTGTGCATAAGTCTGTAAACGCTATAGTCCCCCTTAAGTAGATAGGATATGGTGTATCTGGTGATCTTGTTATACTATACCCAAAAACATATTCCATTTATTTGAGGGGGACTACAAACCCTTCAGCTGTGGTCCCTAATGTTTGATGTTTAGGCTCGGGGTTGAAGGCTTATCGTTGTAGAGGACTGCCCGAAGCAAAATTCCGAATTTCCAGGACACCCCCCCCCCCAAGGTATGTACCAGAGTGGCCTTTGTCGACTGAATTTTTTGGGACATTTTTTCATGTTTTTTGAGGTCCAGGTAAGTTCTATTCATCAGCCCCGTATCAAGTCAGTTTCGATTTCATGTTCAGTTTGCTTTCCCATTTGATTCCCCATTAGTCCCTAGTCCCCTCTTCCTAAGAGTAACGACCCCCCCTACCCCTAGTATTAAATAATCCCAATAAATTGTCATATACCGCATACTGGCAGTATTTAATATTAGGGGGGTGGGGAGGGGGTTGATCCTAGGGGGAGGGGATTAAACACTAAACCCTAAATCCTAAATAGTAGTTTCCATTTTCTTTTCCAATATCCTTATTATAAAATCCCTACATTCCTATAAAAGAAACCCTAAACCCTGTACAACACCTTTAGGGGTTTAAGGGCCTGGGTGGGGCATCATCCTGGTCTAACTTTTGCCTGCGCCCTAAGGAACATGGAGCATCGAATGGAAGGCAAAACACCAAATGTAATTTAGAGTTTAATAGGAACCTACATAGAGAGCCTAGTTACCCATAATAATGGGCTACTTTAACGCAAAGTAGTAGGAAATTGGGCCAAAGTTGCTGATAATTATGGGTAACTGGCTGTCTAGGTAGGTGCCTTTAAAGGAGACTTGGTGCCATAGTAGGCCGTGTCTATGTCGCCCAGGAGAAGGCTCAAAGGACAATGGGGATGATGATGGAAACTACTATACTGTATTGGGGTTAAGCCAGAGTTATATAGGGATAATGGAAAAGAAAATGGAACCTATTATAATGGGTTACATTGTGTGCCGCGTTTGGTGTCTCAATGAGGGGGTGAGGTTCAGAAGGTCCTTGGACAAAGGGATTCTGGGCTCACTGCCCCAACAGTCCGCGAGAAGGAAAAACATCAGGCCTGCGGTCGAGGTTTAGGGTTTGGGACTCCACATGCCAAGAAGGGTGTAGGGTTTAGGGTTTACAAGCCTGGATTCCTGCAAGTCTCTACAAGGCTGAAATGGATGGCTTACGCGCCTCCATCCCCCTAACCTCTTCCCCTGAACGGTTGGAAACCATTGCTTCTTTCCAGGAGCTAATATCCTGGGGCTTCATTCGGTTGATATTACGAATCTTGCTGACCCTAAGTGGAGAGTAAGCCAGTATATTGGGTATACTACAGTCATGCAGGAATTGTAGTATCAACGCCATAGACCCCTACGAAATCCCAGTTTCCTTTTCACTTTCAATTGTCTTTTCTATTTGATTTTCCATTGTTGGGGATACTAACCCTGTATAGATCCACATATATACTGGTCCCCAGCTCATTTCAGTATGTCTCAGACCCTGCGTAGGATGCGTGGAAAAATTGGATCAACTGGGACGCGCCCTTCCGGGATACTTGGCAAGAATTTGCCTTCCGGGATATTTGGCAAGAATATTCCTGCTTTTTCTATGTTTTAGAAGCTGCTGAGGTCATTTTGGTACCCTGAGGTCCAAGGACCAAACAATAGGGTTTTAGGGCTCAAATAGCATTAGTATTATAATGTTTGGGCCCTAAAACCCTATTATTTGGGTCCATGGACCCTACGGGGTAACCCGGAAAACCCCATTCAGGATACTTCGGACGAGCTGAATCGACAGCGGCGCTTCTTTTGGGAGGTGGACGAGAAGGCAGTCTAATACTTTAAGCTTAAGCCCTCCTAACCTTGCTTAAAACCTGACCCCTAAACCCTGAAACGGAATCCCTCAGCCCCTGAACCCCAAACCCTTTGACAAGCCAGGTTCAGAGTTTAAGGTCCTCAATTCCAAGAGGATTTGCAGCAGATTCTTGTATATGAAACTGTTTGTAAAACCACAAAACAGGTCCCTCATCCCTCTTGGTTCCTTATTTCCCACTAATGTCCTCACAAACCCCTCCCCCCATTCGGTCTTACGGGGCCCCCTTCTAAACGTAAACCCGAAACTCCTAAAACCTAAACTCCTAAACCCTAAAATACTAAAGGGGTCCCCTTTTAAAAGTAGCTTTGGACCCCTTAATCTTCAGGGAGTTTTTTGGATTTGGGGATTGTTTAGGCGAAGCATTCGTTAGCAGGGGTGTATCATTAGTGGGAACAGGCTACTTCAGTTGTGTAAGGGTTGTTGGGTAAACATGTCGAAAGTTGCTCAGGCTTCTGCAGCTCCTGCATAGTTTTGCTTGTGGACAGGTATATGGGTAGTTCCCAAAATGAGGGTCCCATTTTGGTACCCCTAAATTTTAGGTGCTGTAATATAATCTGTAACCAAAAGGGGCCCATAATTTTGAGAACAACCCATATGGGGATTGCGGCATTGACTGGTGTTTGAGTTTCTTTCGCAGACTCATAGCTTCTGCTGCAGGCACAGGCGTGAGGTCACATGGACTTATCCCTAAGCCAGCTTCAATCCTAAGCCCTAAGCCAGAATCCCTGAAACCCAAGCCCTACATCCTAAGGCCCTGAAACTCCAAATCGTTAGCCCTAATCCCTATGCAAACGCGCTGCGATCCCGAGGTGCGGGGGCCTTAGTGGAATGGAAGCTAAAACTCATTGGCAGACTCGCATTCTTTCATGACCACGGTTTTAGTGTTGACTTTTTTATGCGCAACTCGCACGTAGTCCACACCATGCTGCTATAATTCCCCATAGAACGCAGTGCTCACATTATAGCTTTAGCCACGGAAGCCCTAAACCCTACCTGAAATCTCAGGGACCCGCTGTTTGAAGGGTTTGTGAGTGGGTCATGGTTTATATACGCCGACTGGCTACTACAGTTGCTAATACTTTCAGTATGACCTGAAACGCTTCCGTAGGTTCGAGGTAAGACTTAGATTTCAGATCCTTGTTGAAACTACTGATGTACTGCAGAAGCGTGAATAACTACCCACATCCCAGCGTCCAAGCAGCCAATCATGAAGTATGTCGGGTGCCTTTGAAGGGGTTATGTGGGATATACAGGAACAGGATTGCACATATGAGTTGTGTTGGGGCCCAAGTATCAAATATTTCCGTATCGGGATGTGGGTACTAGTATTTGTAGCAGGTTTCGTGTAGGTACGTGATGATCGAGTACGGTGGACGTTTTCTGAGGCGCCAGGGCCCTTAAAAATTGGCGCCTGGCGACCCAGGAACCGCAGAATGCAACAACCATACGCCAAAAAGGTGGAATCCCCAAATTAGGGGTACCTTTTTAGCTATATTATCACCAATACATGGAGAATCAAATGGACAAGAAAATGGAAAATTAAATGGATACTGGGGTTACTTAGGGTTTTACAGGGTTTAGGGTTTCCCAGAATTGGGGGTACCTTTTTGGGGGGTCCATATAATAAGGATCATAATATATTAGGGTCTACATTGGGTCCCCGTCTTTAGTGAAACTAGCAAATAAAAGCAACAAAAAGCGCAACACACACTGCGCTTTGCATCTTCGCATTCTGAAGAACAAGGCTCCCAACATGACGCGCCAGAGGTGCAGGAATCAGAACTCAAAAAGCGGTTAAAGGGTGAAGTTTTAGGGTTTAGGTAATGTTGTTGCAATATGTTTGCAATAAGCTTCGGATACAAAGATGAAAAAACTGAGCACAAAGCAAATAAAGCCCAAATTGAATCTGAGCGTAAACATGATTATCCGTGGGTTTCCTGGTTTTCCTTCTGTAGCATGCTAATGATTGCATACTTGAAGGCCCAGACCAAATGGAAAATGCCAAGAGTCTTACTTGCTTGAATGCAGGCGTGGAGCTTTAGCTCCTAGACTTTTCATCCGAGAACAAATACAGACATTTCACGAGTGAAGGGTCTTGTAGCCGTATCTACATAAGGTGGACTATAGTACTTGTAGGCTTCTAGCCCTTTTTAGGGTTCAGGATGTACGTTGGGTTCCCTACAGGGCTCCTTGACCATGTGGGAAATTCACTTTCGCTTGTGGTAGCACTGAACCCCAAACCTCCTTCGCGGTCACACTGATCCGAGTTTATAGTTTAGCGGCTGGACTTTAGGGTGTGCCCAGTCCTCCCAAGGACGCATGACCCTTACCTTTCACCCCAGAATGATGGGTTCACAGGCTATCATACTGGTTATTTCGGAGCTGGCTAGATTTTGTGGTTTGTGGTCTGGGGTAGGGGTACGGATATGGAGAGTGTTGTGGCGGTGCGCTCCAATGTGGACATTTCTGGACGTCAGCGTCCTCATTTATAACCTTGCCCTTACACTCTTAGAGGTCTTACTGCCGAAGACCCTCCATTCATTTGTTAACCCTATGCCCTACCATCGTCCTTCAACAGGGCTGACCCATCGAGTACAAACCTAGACAAAGGTACCTATAGGAGCTCTTAGTAGGTGGCAAACCTATTGGGTACAGGCTTTGGGTCTCTTACTTAAACCTCTATACACCCTGCCCCTCCTGGGATACTTAGGTTTGTGTCTAGTACCTTGTATGCACAAAATCGAGTATCTCAATGATAGGCTATAGAGGTCTAGGTCTGGGGTTTGGGGTGGATGGGGTTTAGGGTTTAGGGTGGATGGCCTGGTTATGAGTCCTCTCACAAATTCTGTAGCCTTGAAGCGCAGTTTAAGTGATGGGCAAGAACGATTCCCATCTCAAGCAGCCAAGTATGGTTTAGGGGATTAGGGTTTAGGGTTATTATTTTGGAAGTTCAACGAAATCAAACTCAGGCGCGTGCTTCTAGTCACTTGCCATAATATTGACGCCCCCTCCAACATTAAATACGGGCTTGCCAGAATTCCAAATTCTCCAATCTGCCGCCAAGAGCAGGCCAAGACTACAGTTAATTACAGCTCGGATCCTTTGACCTCTGAGATAGGGGGGTTTCAAGCACGACTCTTAAGGATTAGGGATCTCCTTGGTACGAAGTCCCTATTTTGAAACAGTCCCTAATAAGGCCCTAATTTGAAATAGTCCCGCATAAGGCCCTTACTTGAAATAGTCCCTAACGGTTATTCTGAATCTGTTTGCCAAAAGCTTGTAGCCAGCCACCTCCAGATCTCTGCCGACCTCAGGCCAGGCCTGCGGTTGGGTTTTATAAGGGTGCATATCTGCTCGCATGGCCTGGAAGATCCTCAGAAGCAGCCTAAAACATGCATGCGCGAGGGAACTCTGGCAAAGTGCCAGGCCAAGGCCGGCTCCGGCCTGGTGTACGTGCCGATTCAGGATCTAAAGCACTTCTTTGGTTGACGCAGGCTCGAATGATACATGCAAATAGGATTCCAGCACGCACGAACCTGGTTTTGCAGAGCACCTCTTCTTCTGATCAGCCAAAAGGTCCGTGTGGAAGTACTGGAACCCCAGACCCTCACGGACCGGGCACGAGGCCAGTCAGCCCGCTTTAGGCCACGTGGATGCATGTCGCCTGCTGGATTTCCTTCTTGGGTGTTTCGAACCAGAGTGTACACCGATACTTGAGTTTTTTGTGTTGCCTAGCCCTGTTCCACACGAACCTTGTCAACTTGTGAGTTCCACAAGAAGACCTTCTGATCGGCTTGTTACGCTTGAAATCTGCAATGTCCTTAGTGAAGGTGCGACATGAGCTCAACAGGAGCTCTTCTCAGCAGAGCGCCTGCGCACTTTTGACCATATTGCTTGCGAAGACAAAGCTGCGCACGATATACATAGATGTAGCAGCTAGGATGTTCCGGCATTGTGGTCTCTTACGGCCTGACCAGCACGTGCTGCGTGATTTGGAACGTTTCGACCGGTTGCAAATGCTTATGTAGCCCATGCGCGCACTTGACTGGGAATTGCACCTGTTTCTTTTTCGGCCTCAACCTTGGCACCGCATAGGTGCAAAGGTCTATTTCATCAGCTTTTTTCCTACAACCAATAGAAAGCAGCGCCATGTCTAAACTGTTAGCCAAGTTGTCATGTTCCCCCCATGACAGGGTGCCCTGTGGCGGCTGGAAATTGACCGCCCGGGCCAAAGATTTGGTCAGATGCGCCATGCAAAGGTCGTGGACGAGCCTCGGCCTTACAGGGTTGTTTGGCTAAAGGTTGGAAGGTCAAGGGTTGGGGTGTTCAGCTGCAGAGTTGAGGTCATGTAGGTCAAGTTTCAAGCTTCCATTTTTTGGGCAGCTTCTGCATGTTTCATATTGCACAACTAAGCTTACGTCACGCACATTGTGAAACGAGCGCGATCAATTTTTCTATCTGTGGGAGCACAGCCAACCAGATCCTTGATGTATTGCACTGAATAATGCCCATAAGTCTTTTCAAGCCTTTTTCAAAGACAAAGTGAGGATTACGGGTTAGAGGGATGTTTCATATTGGGGTGCAACAGCATGCTTCCTGTTTGGAAGTTGTGTAGGTCAGATGCAGAATTTGGTTTCTGTTTGAACCTGCTTTGTTGTCTTCGTCTGTGGAGTGGGGCTGTGTGGTCACTTCCTTGTTTTGAAAGGTTCTTGAAAGGTTTTGTGAAACATATGATTTGCCATGTAGCCGTGCCTCTAAGATCAGGTTAGACAGAATCCTGACTAATATCCTATTTAGGGTTCTAGTCAGAAAAATAGGATATATAGTTTATTTTACAGGAGGCTAGAAATAGTTTATTTAGATAAATAGGATATAGTTTATTTTAATAAATAGACTATTTTTCCAGAGTTTATTTTGATAAATAAACTATTTTCCCAGCGTTTATTTTGATAAATACACTATTTTCCAGAGTTTATTTGTATTAAATATATTGTTTTCCAACGCTTATTTTTAATAAATACGATATTTCTCTAAGATTTATTTTGATAAATAGACCAGATCTTCAAAGTTTATTTTATACAGAAAACTTGATGTAGAAATGTCTATTTTTGGAAAATCGAGGCAGAGTTCAACAAAGCAGCAAGAAAGCAGGCAATCAGTGAGGTAGAAAAACATGTGGGCATGTTACTTAGGCTTGTAAACATGTTACTTAGGCTTGTAAACATGTTACTTAAGCTTGGTTAGACTATTTCTTGGCTACTATCTTATATTCAAAAAAGCTATTAGTCTGTTTTCAGATAGACTATTAATGTATTTTCATAAGTAAGATCTGACCCGAAAATAATGTATTTCATGAAATAGACTCAAGTCTATTTTGCAAAATAGACTCTGGAGCAAAACTTATTTATGAAGTAAGCTCGGCTTGGACAAGGCAATTGTATAAAAAGGGTCGTGCTTGTATTGTGTTTAGCGCCTCAAAAGTGAAACTAACACTAAACTAACACTCATGTGTTAGTTTAGTGTTAGTTTCACATGGTTGAGCGTTAGTTTGGTGTTAGTTTCACTTTTCAGGTGTTAGTTTTGTGTTAGTTTAGTG
>CAJNIZ010045119.1:33177-46390 GCA_905231905.1 Symbiodinium pilosum | reverse complement strand
TGAGTAGTATTCTTTGGGGGGATACTATGGTACCCATTATAGAGTAAGATTATATATCCTCCTTTTGGTATAATCTTACTAGGCTCAACCACCAAAAAAACGCTACTCAGGTGGACATTACCATGAAGGCCAGGATCCCCTGCGAAGATGGCGACTTCAGATGTTCAAAGAGTAGGGATTGGGTTTAGTGTTCGGGGTCAGGGGACCCCCACCCCGTATGATTTACTGGGTTATACAGACGGATTTAGGGCTTAGGATATGGGCGCAGGGATATACTGGGTTGCTTGAGGCAAAGTACGTTCTAGAACCAGGAAACCATTTTAGCTGCCACACACTTACATCAGGGTAACCCATATTACGTTCCTGAACAGCAACCCAGTATTTCGGTTTTTTTTTAAACGAACTGCGCTAGCTTGATGGTCCACTAGAGACGGGCTTTGGGCTCGATGGGTGCCTTGTAATTGGAGCATTGTACGCGGTTTAGGGTTTTGCTCTGCGATGTCTTGCTTTCTAGTCTTTCCTGAGGCCTGAGGACTGGTAGCATATGGGGGGAGGCTGATCTAAATCCGACGTAATTCCGGACCGAAATGACCGACATGATGGACCTCTAGCCGTCCTCCCTGTAAGCAGCAAACATGCAAATGCCAGGGCTGCACCTACCCCTGTACGCCCGCACAGATGCGGCAGAAATGTGAGTTAGGCTTTAGGGTTTGGCAGCGCTGAGATTCCAGCAACTGGATCCCTTGTGGCTTCCCTAGCACTATGTTGCCCTGCCGCTGGCAAGCCGGTTTAGCTGTGTTGGCTCGGGTTCTGCCGCCTCCCGCTAACACTCTTTAAGCGGGTCCTCAAGGTCCAGTATGCAATAATCGTATAATGATTAATGAGAGTTCTTTGCATTGGAGCCTACGGGGGCGTGAATACTTCGTGCTGTATATCATAGAACCACCATGTTGCCATCTAATTGCGGTTTTTGTTCGTATGAAGGGCTCTCTATACTCATACCATAAATGCTACTCTGTTATCAAGGTGTAACGAACTGTTGCTGAGCGAGGGTCTTAGTACAGGGTTAGAATACAAGTTGAATCTAAACCCTATTAGCCCTAAACTGGGCCCTAAACCGTTGAACGAGTCGGGGGCGGAAAGCCTAAACCCTTCTCCCTGATCAACCTCTTCCCGAGCCTAATCCTTAGAGTCTAAACCGCAATCCCTAAACTCATCCCTAGTCCCTAAACCCTCATGTTTAATCTCTAAATCCTACACCCTACGCGTGGCATTGCAAAAAAACCTTCAACCTCACAACCTGCATGCCTTTTTTTTAAAACCTAAGCCCAATGCTTCTCGAAAGGCGGCCAAAGAGAATGATGCCCAAAATGCGGAACAGCACTCCAGGGAATCTTTGCGAATCGCCCGGACCCTTGAAATCCCAGTGGTACCCTTTTCCCCTTTTTTGGTATTGGGTTCTTTAATATAATATACCAGCAGGGAAAAAGGGCACCCTTATTGTAATAAGGTTACTGGGTTACCAAGGACCGCAGTGGGTTTGGGGTTTTGGGGTGTAGGGTTAGGTTGCTTTGGAGGTTTGCAGAGATGCAAGGGTGTCCAGTTGTTTAGGGCGCTGGGGCTTCCATTTTTTTTAGGTTTCAAGTTTCTAGGGTTTGTGTCTTTGAGGGCTTTTAGGGTTCAGAGTGAGGACCTCAATTTAAGCCCTAAACCCTGACCCTACTTGGAACGCCAAGCTAGCGCCAAAATGATGTCCAACCACACGAGCCTTTTTCTGTTAGGCGTTCAAGTCGTACTGCAGAAATGCGAATAGTTGCCGAGACTCTCTTATAGCTCTGGTATTTCATGTCCCCCAAGCACCCTATTCTAATTCTTAGGCTCCTGCATTGGCTCTAGACCCTGCTCATCATTCCTGGCTAGGGGACTTCGAGGGCTTCTTTTGACCCTAAAACCCTAAGGGTCCAAGGATCAAAATAATAGTATATTAGGGCCCACATACCATTAATATCGTAGTATTTGGGCCCTGCAACCCTATTATTTGGGTCCTTGGACCCTTAGGGAAACCCTAAACCCTCACTCCTCCAGGATCACTCGGGAGCTGCTGAAAAGGTTTGCGGCCGCGTACAAGGCTCGGGTCCGGCAACAGCTTGTGGTTTTAGGGTTTATAGGGTCTAGAGTTTAGGGTTTGTGGTTTAGGGTTTAGAGTTTATAAAGTTTAGGGTTTATAGGGTCGAAGGATTAGGGTTTAGGGTTCAGAGTTTAGGGTTTACAGTGCAGGGTTGAGGGTTTAGGCCAGAGTTTTGGGTTTAGGGTTTACGGAGGGAGCTCGGCGGAGTGAATGCCTGTGATAGTCCTATCAAAGTCATGTGCCCTCGGGATGCAAGAAGGCCAAAGCACGCGGTTTAGGGTTTAGTCTTTAGGGGCCAGTGTAGGCATTTTTGTGAGCATAGAGCCCCAGGCATATCTTCCAGCATAATAGCACTCCTGGAAGGATCTAGGAAGTAGAACCCCTATATGGTACCCTCTACTATTATGGGTAATTTCTAGAATCCCTAAAGGGGCTTCTTCTTTCTAGATCCGCCCAGGGGTCTGGGTATTCACTCCCCCACTCCCCTTAAGCACCAGTGAGACGAGCGTAGGCTGCGCAAACCATAACAACCCTGCCCGGCCTTAACCGAATGGTGTTCAACATAGGAATTAATTAGTCTGGATTCCCTATAAGCCCTAAAACGTAAACCATTACACCCAAACTAAAAAACAGCCTAAACCCTGTAAGCCCTAACACCTAAACCATTAAACCCAAAACCGTTAAAAAAGGAAAAACACCTAGACCCTAAACTCTCCAGCTCAGAGTTGAGGATTCCAAGCTTCATCTTTAAACTCAGTAGACCCTCGAGAGCGTGCTCTCCAGGGTTCCCGGGGTTTCTGAAAGGTTTAGGGTCCAGCCGCAGTAGACCAGTTTTGGCAAACCTTGTCCATGAGTAGACCTTTGCTGAGGGGAATTTTGCAGCGTAGATCGATTCCCAACATCAGAACTTCCAACGGCATTTTCTCCAGCGAAATCTGTCCGACAAAGTTCATGACCATGTAGCCCGTGGAGTTAGGTCTAGAAGAACTGTGGATCTTTATGGGTAGTTTCCCAAAATAGGGGGACCCCAATATAGACCCCCAAAATACTATCACCCTTATTATGGGGACCCCTAAAAAGGTACCCCAAATTTGGGGAATCGCCCTTATAGCATTCGCACCAAAGTTCGCCCCGCTCAAGAAGAGCTATTCAGCCACTTGCGTTGCCCCAAAGCTGAAGGGAGTCAAGTTGGAACCCCAAAACGGGAACTCCGAAAATATATTAGGAGGACCCTCCACCCTGTAATAGTGGTATAATAGGAATATAAGAGGAGGACCCTAATATAATCCCTATTATCCCTTATAGTCACTATTACTCGGTGGGGGGTCCACCTAAAGAATATAGTAGGAATCCTTAGGGCTCCCACTTGCCTAAATAGTAGGCTACTGGGCTGTGTAACTATAGGGTACATGGGGGAGCCCTAGAAAATATTTTTTAAATGTACTCTAAGCCCTAAAACCCTATTGGAATGTACCTACTAGGGTCCTCAGCCTTTAGCCAACCTTCAAAGAGCATTTTCATGAACAACTGCTGATGCCCGTTTGGCTTTAGAAGTCTATGGGTATGGGATTAGGGTTTAGGGTTTGCGGTTTAGTTGTATGACGGTACTTGGGCTGGAGTCTATGGTAGCAATCGGGTCCTGTGTGGAAGGTATTCAACGACCTGGAGGATCAAATCAAGGACAATCCTTCCTGGAATAGGCTGGGCTTCAGAATTGATTGCACGGGCGGGCGAGTATGGATTCGGGGAGGTTCCCTTCATCGGCAAACCTCCAACTGCAACACAAGATTGACGCTGAAATGCTCTCAGCTAGAGAGATGCTGAAATGGTTCCGCTCTTTGCTTGCTCTAATTTCAGTCGGCATTCGCACTTGAAGTTTCATCGAAAACCTCACCAACTATTCAAACATGCCCCCAGAGAATGCACACTTCTGTGTTGGGGGCATGTGGATGAAAGTCAATACGAACGGTAGTTTCAATTTCTCACAGGACTCCTCGCATATGGGGTTTCTCTAAAATTAGGGGTACTTTTTGGGGGGTCCCTATAATAAGGACTATAGTATACTTGGGTCTATATTGGGGTCCCTCTATTTTGGGAAACTACCATATGTCCTATCTATGACTGTGAGAGGATGGTGGGAAGAGGCCAGGGATTTTTGTTATCAGGGAGCATTTTTCCTTTGGCGGGTGAATACCAGGATTCCGGGAAGGCACCATGTGCTAAAATCTTTGTTCTTAAGGTAGGGCTAGGGTTTTGCCTTAATGGGGTGAACTTCAGAAAGCTGGTCTAATCTCTGCGTCCTACAACGACAAAGCCGACAACCGTCTTCTTGAACTGCTATGCTCAGATTTGTTTGAAAGGCCCATATGAGGATCCTGATTTATTTTTCATTATCCTTTGCTGTGATTTTTTTGGGCGTAGGACAGGCCTTGTTTCCTTGAGCCCTGAAACCTCAGCCAACCATGCGCCCGAAACAGCAGAAAAGGCTTCAGTTGGACAAGCCGGCTCTTTTTACAGAAAGCCACTTGGGCTGGGGTTTAGGGATTAGAGTTTAGGGTGTAGGGCTACTTGGAGTTTCATGGGGCTTAGTAACTACTTGTAACCGAGCTTATAACCCTACTCAGAATCCCCTGACTGGAGTCATATGGGTTATCCCGTTCATAAGTAAGGTTATACCGCCAGGTCATAGTAGCCACTACGGCCACCATGGTGGTCCTAAACCCTTTTAAGCCCCAGCCCTTCCCCTGGAGTGGTTTAGGCCTCCTAAACCCTAAACCCTAAACCTAAACCCTAAACCCTATTGGTGTTATGCGCTCCACTCTGGCTTTCGAGCTCTTCGTGGTAGTTGGGCTTCAGCCTCGAGAGCTTGGGGTAATTCATTGGGGTAATATGAGCTATAGTCTAAACTCCTTAAAGGGGGGTTGTATAGGGGATTATATAGGGGAGTGTGAAAGGGCTTATTAAGGGGGATACTAGGAGTTTAGACTATAGCTCATATGAGTCGCGGTCAAAATTACTTTCTTGCTTCATTTAGTCTAGGTGGCAGTTGTTGCGCAACATTCCCAAGTTCGACAGGGGACGTCCTAAACTGAATTTTATTTAAGCTAGGGTTAAGAGAAGATCCCCAAAACGTGGTGGAAACCGATAGGGGACGCCCTAATTTAACAACCAAGAGAGAACGAACAAGTAATTTTGACGCCGTCTCATATTGGGATAATGGAGAGGAAAATGGAAACTACTATTTCGGGTTAAGGTTTAGGGCCTAGGGTTTAGGGTTTATGGTTTAGGGTAGTTCAGGATTTAGGGGCTTAAGGTGTAGGGTTTGGGATTAAAGATATAATGTTTACTGATTGTAGGCGTTTTTCGTTTAGGGTAGTTCAAGGTTCGGGGCTTAGGGTGTAGAGCTTTGGGTTTGGTTCTTATCTACTGATAGTACGCAAGGCAAGCGAACCCCACCCCCGAACCTTAAAGTGGTAGTGAGTCCCTTGCTTAAAGCATGGGTTTCCCTACTAACCCCGATAGCCCTAGACCCTGTTCATCTAGTGAACCTCCCCAATCCCCCAGATCCTTAACCCTTTCCTTGCTTTATTTAGGGTTTCAAGGCCAAGGGGGTTTAGGGTTTAGGATTTAGGGTTCTTACCATTAGGGTGTACAGGGCTTGGGGCTTGGGATTCAAGGTTTATAGTGTTCAGGATGAGGGTTTAGCACGCAGGGTTCAGCATCTAAGGCTAGAAAATCAGAGTTCAGGGTTTAGGGTAGCGGGGTTTTCGTTGTCCCAAACGTCCCAGAATTAGAACCTCAAGAGAATCCTTCGTGGCTTGTTGAAACCCCCTCAGCCCCCCCCCCCCTCCTAAACATCCAAAAGCCCCAAGCCTAACCCGTAAACACCTGACCCCCAAGCCTGAAGCCTAAACCCTAAACTAAACCCTCTGACCTTCCAAAGCCAAAACCCCTAAGCTTCAAATCCCCCCGAATGCGGAACCCTTGGTTCCATTGGAGTACGATTAGGGCTATACTGAGGTTAGTAATATTGGGGTTATATTGGGGTTGGTAATATTCGGGTTATATTGGGGGATTGTAATATTAGGGCTAACCCCCCAAAGCCTAAACGCCGCTTCAAGCCCCCAATCTCTCAAAGGCTAAAACGTAAATCTCCCAGACCCTCACACAAGAGCAGCTACGCCATAACCTAGACGCCCCCATAACTGTACCCCCACTGAAAAAAACCTAAACCATCTTCCCCGCTCAATTGCCACATCTACGGAGCCCTTCCCTTCTGGCTTTGGGGGTTCAGGTGGGGTTGGGGTGTAATTCCGTTCCCCCACGTTTAACACGTTTAAGCTTCCTTTGGTTCTATAGTACGGCATTGCTATCTTTTAATAAAGCGCATGCGCGACTGAGGAGCACATGCATTTGATTTAGGTCTCTTCTCTGTATAAGACATGTACACGATGGGCTTTCAACTAGGGGAAGTAGATATGGGGGGGTATCCGCAAACACGGTGCCCCTTGTTTATCACTTGTTCTGACTGGGAATAAACTGATTATGACAGGGAATTTTGTATGTTTGCATACTTGGGTGGCAGAATAGAGGTCGTCTGGGGGAGCTAGATTTTCACACAGGGGTGATGGACAAGCTGTTGGTAACAAGTCCAGGAAGCGATCCCCGTGATCCCCAAAAATCCTGCTAAGGCATGCCCTTTAAGAAAAATCAAGCACAACCCTTGCTTTGTGGGATTGTGTTTTTCAGTTCAGTGCGAGGTGGCATCGTGACGGGAGCAGAGCAAAGTTTCGTTGCCAGATAGCCGCGTTCTTCAAGAAGCGTTTCACGTTGGCATGATACATGCAGGGGTTCCAAGAGGTAAGGTCATTTAGACTTCTGAGCGTTTGCATTGCGAGATAAGCCTTTGCATACCGCAGCTTCCTTGGGGTAGGACTGTAGGGGCACCAGGGCCGCAACCCCACGAGCAAGAACGAGGGGACTATATCACGTAGGGAGATACAAGGAGCTTAGACTATGGCTCATAGAGGGTTCAGGGTAGAAGTAATGTTTGTTAAGACACCAGGACATCAGGTACAGAATTCACTTCAAGGTAGCTTTGCCATTTTAGGCATCCTAAACCCTAAACCAACTTAATGCTCGAAACTTCACAGCGACCTCGGAATCCTGCATCCGAGGTGAGATGGACAAGATTGCCATCACCAAAGAGTTGTTCCCGGCCTCAGACAGCTGACATCCAAGGTCTTCAACACATTCACCTCAGAGATCTTTAATTGGGCTAAAGGTTTCAGAGTCCCAGATCCCTTGCAGTTGAAAAGGGCTGTACAAACTCTCAGCCCTGACCCCAAACCACCCCATAGAAGCCCCTAACAGACTAACAGACCCCCGAGAGATCCTTAAACCCTGAACACTCAACAGCGATTATTAGTTAGTATGGAAGGACGGCGCGGAATAGCCAATGATTATTCACTGTAACCCCTGCCCCTTTCTGTACTACACACCAGGAGCTGAAATTTAGCGTTCCACTCTAGTTCCGAGTTTTGAGGAGGTACGCCCTCCCTCAGCAATAGAGGAATTCGACAAGGCACTTTTTCGGGAGTTTGAAGAAAGCCCAGATGTAGAAGCCAAGTAGTTGCCAAAAGCGGTTCCTCACAGCAAATCCTCACGATCCTTATTTACGTAGACCAGAATGTACCCCAAAGCCCTATTCTGATTGTTTAGGCTTCTGCCTTGAGCTCCGAGCCGTGCTGGTTTCGCACACTCGGTTTAGGGTTTAGGGTTTAGGGTTTACAAGTTGCGCTCTTGTGCAACCCATTCCAATGTGGGTCTTTCCCAGTAATCGGGGCCCCGGAGGTCATGAAAAGGAGCATGTTTAACCGCTCCAGCCTCGACACTTGCCCCTGCAACGTCCCTTTTGTCAATAGCCGGAGACTACGAAAAATACCTCGAAGCACACCCCCAAACAGGGCTTAGAGGTTAAAGGATCGGAATTTAGGATTTAGAGCTACCCTAAGGGTCCAAGGACCCAAATAATAGGGCTTTAGGGCCCAAATACCATAAATATTATAGTAGTTGGGCCCTAAAACCCTATTATTTGGGTCCCTGGACCTTTAGGGCTAGCCACTCCCTCAAATCGAAGATGGGTTTAGGGTTTAGGGTGGTTTTCCCCCTGTTGTATAAACTCGCGTGCTTGGGAATCAACATTTCGGGGAGGCCGCAGTAAGGGGGATGGGGAGACACTGGCCTTTGGTTAGCTAGGAATGAAGGAATGGATCCTGATTGTAGTCCCTATATAACCCAGTGCAGTAGTCTCCATTTTCTTTTCCATTTCCTTCGTTCCCAGCCTAAACCCTAGACCCCAAACCCTAAAGCCTAAAGTACTTTCCATTTTCTTTTCCATTCCTTCCTTCCCAGCTACCCCAAGACCAAGCTTAAAAAGATTGGAGTCCTGCAGTTTTTACAAAGTCAACCCACAAAGTTGCGAAGCGGCTCAGCGTTTGCTAGCCCTAGAGGCTAGACGCCAAACCTTAACCTTCAGGGTTGGGGGTTTGGGGTTCAGGGTTCTTTGCAAAAGGGTTTAGACGGCTTAGTGTGCGGGGTTTAGGGTAGATGTTCCTACAGAATTTCTGTAAGGACCCGTGCTACCCACCTATAGTCCCTACATGCTCTTAGGTAATTACCCCCACCCCTAAACCCCAAACCTGCCCAGACCCCCAAACCTTATACCCCCAGGTTCTTGCTCATCATCCAAGATCATTCAGTGCAGAAATTGTCCCTCGGCTTTTCAGGGCTTACGGGGCTTGTTAGTCGGAGTGTTAGGTTCATGCATGGGCCAAAAAGGGATCAGTTGTTCAAGCTATTTTAGATTATAACTATGCATCAAACAAAACCGAGTATCAGTGGTTGACCCTCCTCACTTGGCAGGCGTCTCCATTTGGTTTGAGGGCTTCGTTTGCGATTCTTGGGATCTAGAAGCCTGTTGGGGATGGAATGTAGTCCCCCTTAAGTAGATAGAATATGGCTTTCGGTCTACTATAACGAGATCCCCATACACCCCATATTCTATCTACTTAAGGGTGATTATAGATTCAAGAGATCTTTTTGGGCTTAAGGATCCAACGATTCGACCTCTATGCAGCAACAGGCATTCAGATGAATGAGGATACCCAGTAGAGCGTTCAGAGGCTCAGGGTTTAGGGTTTAGGGTGTAGGTATGTGATAATAAAATCCCCATATACCGCATATTCTATCCACAGGCTTAGGGTGTTGGAGAGGATGTAGGTACTGGTGGGATTACCAAGGCTTTGGTGCGCAGTCTGTTGGGATTCAGTCGCTTCCCTCAAGCACCAGTAGTTTAAGGGTTTGGAGTTTTCGTGGTTTGCGCCCATGTAAAGACACACACGGATACACATGGTGGTGTATCACAGCAACGTAGGCTCAAGACTGAAAAACAAGAAGATATACTGGGGAGTGTGACCATTTGGTTGTTTATAGAAATCAGGGTGTCCAAAGATTGGGGGTTCCCATTTGAGGGTACTTATAAGAAGGCTTCTAGAAGATTGGGGTCTAGGTCAGGGACCCTTATTTCTGGCAAGTACCAAACTAACTTCTCTGTCGATTATTTTCTTGCACAACTTGCTACACAATGTTCGAGCCAAGTAGCAAATGGCCAATGAGCAAGATTGCGAAGATCCAGATAGGTGTTCCCAGACAACCAACCGAACCAACCGGTGTAGATTAGGGTCTCCACCTGAGCAATGTCTTGGGATCATCTTTTTTGTTCTGGTCGTCTGGGGTTTAGGGCTTAGCACTTTAAACTCTAAACCCCGCACCCCAAAGCGGAAGACCCAAATCCTGAACGCCAAGTATATTTCGCGCCCAGGAAGCCCTGAGCCCGAAACACATGGGGTTCAGGAGTTAGCGGAAAGTCTGAACCTAAAGACAAATTCGGAGTCCTAAATCCTACGTTACAAGCGCTAAACTGGGCTTAAACACTCTAAACCCCTCAACCCTACACCCCTACACCCTAAATCGGAAACCCTAAACCCCTACACCTAAGCTCCTCAACCCTATTCCCCTACATCCTAAACTCCTCAACCCTAAACCCTTAACCCCTACACCCTAAACACGAGACAGAGCCTAGGATGGATGAGCTGGATCTACCCCCTGACAGGGCCAACTTGTTCCATGGATGCAGTCCTTGCAGCCCCCCTTTTACCTATAGACGTGGTTTCAGGGTTTAGGATTTAGGGCGTGTTTTTTTCATTTTTGTAATAGGACGCCTTACATTTTGGCGCCTAGAAAGAACTAGACCCCATTCGCGAACAGCCTTATTAGAACGTCTTACACACGGCTGCCCCCTAAACCCTGAACCTGAATACCCTAAACCCTAAGACGCTAGACTCTAAGCCCTAAAACCCTTAAACCTAACTCCCGAAGACCAAGGACCTTAACACCTCAATCCCTAAGCTCTAAAACCTAAATCCCCAAGCGCTAAAACCCCGAAACCTAAATCCCTAAGCCTCAAAACCCTGAAGCCTAAATCCCTAAGCCTTAAAACCCTAAAACCTAAATCCCAAAGCCCCGAAGCCCCAAAGCCCTAAACCTGAAATCACACTTTGCCAAGCACCTACAGCTGTTTGGGGCCTTGAACCTTCCATCCAAGCCCCGAAGCTCCAAAATCCCGAAGTCTGGGTTTAGAGGTTTAGGGTTCAGGCTTTAGGGTCTAGGTTTAGGGTTCAGGTTTTAGAGATTTGCTGTTCAGGCTTTAGGTTTGAGGTTTCAGAGATTAGGGTTCAGGGTGCCATGTTTGGGGTTCAGGGTTGAGGGTTTAGGGTTTTCTGTGTTCTTGGTTAGGGCCCGGCCTGTGCTGCTTGTAGTGTCGGTAGTTCTGGCACATGGTTTGTCCTGCTATACTCCATGCCTGTAGGGTTGCCCGTCTACAAGTACAATCTCATGTTCTAAAGAGCTTACAGATCCAGATTCCCCTGTGCTCCTCACCAGTAGAACCCTTACCCCTCAACCGTGTGTTGCAGAAATTGCGGGCAGAAAGAGAGGTTGGAGGTGGACCGCCACAGAGGCGGAATCCAAGTGGCAAGGCGCATTAGCGGATGCACTGGTTCCCAAGAACAAGAATACAGACGCAGAAGGCTTGACTTGCGTCTCCAATTATTGCACCAACAGTCTCGCATCGGAATGAAAAGTCGCTCCAATCGACAGCTGGCGACCAGACTGGCAAGATCTACATTTGAACACAGGTGTTTCCGATGTAACCTCTCTACCTTCGCTTCCGGGCTGTGGGAGCTCCATCCGCCGAGTTGCCCCAGAAGCAAGCCCGCGTATCTTCAAAGTAGGGTCTTGTGAAGTTGTGTCTGCGAAAACAATGCTCACCTTCTCGATTTCTAACCTAAGAACTTGCTGAGATTAAACGATTAAAATTTCTACCAGGCTTCCAGGGAACTTAGATTTTCCTTGACATTGAAGTTGCGTCCAAAAACATGAAAATATGCATCACAAGGACGGCCAACATGGATCTAGAGGTTGGAGAAGCCCCCTAGCTCCAAGCCCTGTAAAACCAGTATGGGGCCGAGAAACTTCAAATCCCCTAAATTGGCTGGCTCCCAGGAAACAGACAGCTGCTAAGCCTTACATGTCCGAAGCTCTGCGAAGCCTATGTGGACTAGTATGCGTATGTTTCCATCTCATCCATGATCCCTGCATGACGCTAGAACAGGACCCAGGGGGACCCAAGCCTTAAACCCTATAGTCCCCCTTAAGTAGATAGAATATCGGTTATATGGGGATCTTGTTAAAATATACCTATATTCTATCTACTTAAGGGGGACTATAAATCCTATAAACCCTAAACCCTATCCTACACCTGAAGCTTAAGAAAGACATGTCGGAGTTTCTCAGTGTAATCGCTGTATATAATGCCGAAGAGAAACCCTTATTGTTCCTAACATCGCCCAAGGCAAAACCCTAAATCCTAAACCCTGCAACCTTAAACACTAAAGCTTATTCGATAGTTTCCCAAAATAGGGCGACCCCAACATGGACCCAATACACTACAGTCCTCATTCTTGGGCCCCTGTTTGAAGACACCCACATAAGCCATAGTCTAAACTCCTGTATATCCCTGAATAACCTGTATGCTACTCCCCTACACAATCCCTACATAATATAACCCCCTTATCACGAGTTTAGCCCCCTGAACCTTACACCCGAAACCCTAAACCTTATAAACCCTATATAATCCCTTATTTAACCACCTTTAAGGAGTTTAGACCCTAAACCCTGAACCCTATACAATCCCCTATACAATCCCTTTAAGGAGTTTAGATCCTGAACCCTACATAATCCCTCAATAAACTCCCTTTAAGGAGTTAAGACCCTAAACCCTAAACCCCATAGAATCCCTTATATATCTGACTTTAAGGAGTTTAGACCCTAAACCCTAAACCCTATATAATCCCCTCTATACCCCCCTTCAAGGAGTTTAGACCCTAAACCCCATAGAATCCCTCATTTAATCCCCTTTAAGTAGTTTAGATCCTAAACCGTAAACCCCATATAATCCCCTATATAACTCCCTTTAAGGAGTTTAGACCCTAAACCCTAAACCCTATATAATCCCCTATATAACTTCCTTGAAGGAGTTTAGACCCTAAACCCTAAACCCTTCATAATCCCTTTTGTAACCACCTTTAAGGAGTTTAGACCCTAAACCCTATATAATCGCTCATTTAACCCCTTTTAAAGAGTTCAGACTCTGAACCTTACATAATCCCTCATCACACTCCCTTTACGGAGTTTAGACCTTAAACCCTAAACCTAGAATCCCCTCTATAATTCTTAAGGAGTTTTGCTAAACCCTATATAACCCCCCTACCCTAAACCCTAAGCCCTAAACCCTAAACCCTAAACGAACTCCTTAAATGTTTTTTTTTCAGGGGGATAATATGGTAGTTTCCCAAAATTAGGGGTACCATTCTGGGGGTCCCAATAATAAGGATTATAATATTTTGGGGTCTATGTTGGGGTCCCCCTATTTTGGTAAATTACCATATAGCGATTAGACCCCAC
>CAJNIZ010045119.1:0-23300 GCA_905231905.1 Symbiodinium pilosum | reverse complement strand
GGTATCCCGGCTTCGTTTCCCTCCAGGTCCCCACCTCCGAAGCAGCCGTCTCAGCCGACACCCACGCCTTCGCCAGGCTCCCACCAGGAGGTTTGCGAAAAAATCGTAATTTGAGAGGTTTGGGTGGTTTTTGTGGGAAGGAAGAGGGTTTTCACCCAAACCATCCAACACGCCCCCCAAGGTCGGCGGACTCCAAATCCTAGATGCTATGCACACCAAGCTATGAAACCCCAAACCCTAGACCCTATACACCAGATCGAATCGCTACACCTCAAACCCTAGATCCTACAAACCCCAAATCCTTCATCTCTGAACCTTACACCACAAACCCTTTAAACCTTAAACCCTAAGCCCTAAGTTGCAGGCCTATCTGGCGAAGCTTCAGCAAAAGCTCCCTCGGAATACGGACCTTCCACTGGCGGCTCGGAGCCCCCGCTGCGTTATATTGTTTAGGGTTTAGGGTCTACCTAGACCCTCCAATGTAGTTCCTTTTTGGGTTTGGTATGGTTTTTTGGTTGGGATTCTCATTAGGACTACCAAAAAGGTACTACATTCTGTTGATGGATAACATCTTGCACCACCCGGGGGCCCTAAAATACTGTAATTCCTAGGACTTTTGGGACTTACGGTGGTGCAAGATTTCCTCCATCAACAGTTGGAGGGTCTAGGTAGGGCCTGGGGTGGGGGAAACTGAGGGTTGATCCTTAGCTCCTTGACGGGAAATGTTGGGGATTCAGGGCTTAGGGCTTGCGGTTCAGGGTTCAGGGCTTCGGATGTAGGGGTTCAGGTTTAGGGCTTAGGATTTGGGGTTCAAGGTTGTAGGGAGATTGGTTTAGGCATTTGGGGTTGATTTTAAGGTCCCTTGAAAGAGTATTCTAGGCATCGTATAGAAAGCAAGGGAAAATTGGCTTGTATAAGGGAAGTTTTGGGACAAAAAGCGTTGATCAGTTACCAGCTGCTGTTCGGGTTTCAGGGTCAATGTACGTTCAGGCATTACAGTGAAGGACTCTTGGATCTAATTTGGGGATTACGGTTGAGTGTGTTCAAGGGTTTAGAGGGTTTGCAGAGGGCTTAGGGCTTAGGACTTGTGGTTCAAGACTTGCTCAGGTTAGTAAAGTTAGTTTGCCCGTAGTTTCGGGGGATTCAAGGGACCTTTACGGGTGCAAATAGGGGGTTTATAATAATGTAGACCCAACCCCCTCCTTTTCAGGGCCTTAATATTGGGATCCCTATTATCCCTACTAAGGGGAGGGGGTTTATTAATCAGGGGTCTACATTAGGCATATAAGGATCCCAGGGTTAAGGGCCCATACAAGGAGCCCAGGGTTTCACCCTAAACCTCACAAAACCCTACCTGGACACCAAAAGTAGGTAAAATAGTTGCCCAAAGCCCTTAAACCTAGCCCAAAAGGCCAGGGGTTCAGGTAAGCCCAGGTATATAAGGGTTCAACCTTCGACTTGACCCTAAACCCTAAACCTTGGCTTCGGTTTGGAGTAGCTCAACGTTTCGAATCTCCAGTATAGTTCCTGAAGCCACATGGAAAGGGGGGCATAGCGGTTCCGCATGGGGATATAGGGTTTCGGGTACCATTTTGGGGCCGCTATATGAAGAATTGTCGTATTTTTGGGTCTCTATTGGGATGCTCCCATTTTGGGAAGCTGCAAACACGCAGAAAGATCCTAGGCCACAAGCTCCACAAAATCTGACCAAATCCTAGACCATACTGTAAGTCCTAAGCAGCAAGCCCTATAAATCTGAAAAAGCCTGAACCATAAATCCTTCACCCTACACGCCCTACACCATGCCTCCTACATGATCCTCAATCGGGGCATGGGTAATCCCTTTGCAGGTCCTGCATTTCCCTAAGATGGCCTATACAAATGTGTACGGACGCCGCAGTCATGATCCAGGGGCCTGTAAATGCTATCAAAACCACGAGTTTTCAGTATATGGGACTTCGGAAATTCTGACATGTTCACTCTAAGTGGGTTCTCCTTATTCTCAGCATTCTGCGGCAGCGATGTTAGGTTTGCAGCTCATGTGGTTTGTGGTAGGCTTTCAGTTTAAGTTTTTATTTCATGGAACACCAACATCGCACTTGCAAGACTACTGTTCTGGCAAACAAGTTAGCCAATATCGGGTCACATGTCAGTTGGGGGGAAGCGTTTCGGGTTCAGGTTGTGGTGGGTATGGTGTCAGAGAAACCGTCATTACGTAGTGAGGATATGAAGATAACTCAGTGCATATTTGTAAGGATTGTTACCCATGGGTCCCTGCAGCGTAAACCGCCCTACACCCAAAAAATTGTAATTTCCAAAACTCGAGGGACACCAATATAGACCCCAAAATGCTATAATCCTTATTAGTGGGACCCTCCCCCAAAAGGTATCCTTCCTAGATCGTAAAAAGGTTCCTGCTTCCCCAAACTACGTACCCCCAAACCTGAAAAGAATCCCTACAAGTTGGTTACTGCCACCACTCAGTAACAGTTGCATAATATCTATAGTATAGTCATATATAGCCCTTAATAGGACCCCTAATATAGACTTACTGGGTGGGGGCAGTACCCAACCTACAAGAATGTTCAGTGGCCTAATGATGCCTCTGATAGCATTTCTCGGAGATGCCTTGTCTGTAAGGCTGCCTTTGGCTGTTGAGTAACGGCCACCACCTGCTTGGGAACCCCTGCGTTTGGGGCTTAGGGTATAGGGTTTGGGTTTAGGGCTCAGGGTTTAGGGTAGAAAGGGTTGGGTTTTAGGGCTTAGGGCTTAGGGCTCAGGGTGTAGGCTGGCTAAGTCATGAGAATAAACATGCCAAGCCACTGGTGATGTGGCAACGTCTCAGAACGCATAAGTAGTCTCTAGGGACCCAAGGGGGACATAATCTCTGTATAAGCCTCAGATCTGTTTGGGGCCCGACGTTGCGCTAAACGCACCCCCAAAACCCCCAAACCTTGTACCCTAATTTCGTCCAAGCTCTATCCTAATCCGTGAGCCCTAACCCCATCAATAGGACCCTAGTCAGTCAAGTAGATTCCTGCTAAGGTCCTTCTTAGGGGTCTGTCCTATTCCGGGGCTAAGCCGTAAACGCTAACTCAAGCCCTCAAAACCCTAAACCCTCAAACCCCAAAATTCCAAACCCTCTAAATCCTACATCCTAAACCCCCAATACCCTAAGGCCGGAATCATTGGAAAGCTCCCTACTCAGGAAGCCTCAGAAGGAACGGAAGACGACCGTGACCTTCGAGCCGCAGATACTTGACTTCTTTGGGGGGGTTTAGGGTTTAGGGTTTTGGGGTTTAGGGTTGAGGGTTTAGGGTTTAGGGGCTTGGGGGATTAGGGGGTTTAGGGATTACAGTCCCCCCTAAGTAGGTAGGATATGGCTTTGGGTATATTATAATAAGATCTCCATATACCTCATATTCTATCTACTGAAGGGGGACTATAGGGTTTCAGGGTTTGTTTAGGGTTGAGGCTTGAGGGTTGATTCTTTAGGCGGCTGAGTTCAGAGTCTGGGTTAGGGTTCTTTAGGGTTTATGGACCTCTTTTTCGAGGGGGTATAGGCATTGGTAAATATGGAAGCCCGGCCAGGGACCCAACAAAGGGGTTACAGAGTTGAGGGATTAGGGTTTACGGTATATGTCTATGCAGAGGTTTGAGGTTTAGGGACCTCCTTTAAAGGGTATAGGTATATGCACATAGGCGAGGTTTGGGATTTAGGGACCCTTCTCAGTGGAAAAATGATATTTTAGATTTTTTGTTCTAGAGATATGTGTAGCATTTATACATATTCATGTTCATTCATACGTGTACATTTTATATATTTATGTGTACATATATAGAGGAGTAGGGTTTGGGGTGTGTTTGGGGTTTGGGATAGGCGTTTAGGATGTGGTTGTAGGGTTCAGGGTGTAGGGCTCATGAATGAGGATTTGGGTTTTACATGAGTGTAGGGTTTAGGGTTGCCAGGCTTCATACAGAGGCTCTAACAGCCGCACTAAACCGTAAACACCCGGATGGCACGGTCCAAGTTTAGGATTGCCCTGCGATGGATCCCTACAGCAGTGCCCATGGAACCTTCAAACAAGAATCCAAAGAATGGATTGAATCCGTTGCCACGAAACTGGAACGCAAACCCTAATGTAGAAGCCCACATAGAAGCTCCCTATATGGTAGTTTCCCAAAATAAGGGGAACCAAATGTAGACCCCCAAATACTATAGTCCTTCTTATTCGGGCCCCAAAAAGGTACCCCTTATTTTGGGAAAGCCTAATCCCTAATCCCTAAACCCTATATGTCCCGATATAATCCCCATAATTACTCTAAAGGTACCCCTGATTTTGCTACGGGTTCCTGAACCCCAAAGCCTAAAGCGAAACCATGCGTTCATGGTTTAAGCCCCTACAGGATGCCATTAGGGTTTAGGGTTCAATAGGGTAAGGGCTCAAGATTTAGGGCTTAAGCACTCTGAGGCTACAGGAGGCAGTTCAAGAGCAATCCGAGAGCACACCGACTCAGCCTATGTCCCCTGGCGCTTGCTGGATGTTTTTGTTTCATTTTTGGTTCTTACAAGTGGGGGTCTCTCCAGGTTGGCGAACCGAATGGGATACCCTAAAAGCTAGACGGTAAACCCTAAACTGCTTTGGGGTTCACATGCTTCAGTTTCATTGCTTGTAAGTCGTACGTTGCCCCAGCATTTTTCCTAGGCCCCAAACCCTAATTAAGCCCTAAATCCTTCACTGGCTACATCCCATGAACCTCCAAACAACTTGCTAGTGCTCAAGGTGTTTAGAGTATAGGTTTAAGGGTGAATGGGAAGGGGCATTCGGGAATATTAGCTAGAACTCACGCGCATTATCATAGGGAACCAGGTTTAGGGTTAAACCCAAAACCTAAAGTAGGAAGAGGAGGTCCGAAAAGTATAGTAAGCGCTCAGAGAATGATCCGGTTGGTGAATTCTAGACTAAAGCCTCATCTGTCTTCCTTGAAATCCCAGTGGTACCCTTGTGCCCTTTTTTGGTATTGGGTTCTTTAATATAATATACCAACAGGGAAAAAGGGCACCCTTGTTGTAATAAGGTTACTGGGCTACCAAGCTTCTGTTTTT
This sequence comes from Symbiodinium pilosum, assembly GCA_905231905.1. Taxonomy (NCBI): domain Eukaryota; class Dinophyceae; order Suessiales; family Symbiodiniaceae; genus Symbiodinium; species Symbiodinium pilosum. The sequence continues at coordinate 18,193 of CAJNIZ010045119.1, read as the reverse complement.
GCGAATGAAGTGGGAGGAGGCAGAGAAATTAGGAGTGCAAGCAGTCCGCATGGTCTAACTGTGCCCAGATGTGACTTGCAGAAGAAGGGGTTTAGGGTTGGAGAAATCAACACTAAGCCATAAGCCCCAGACCCTAAACCCTGAACCTTAAAAGCAATTACGAAGCGGTAGCCCCTGAACATTGCGAAAAGCTCCGTGCTTTCGTAGCTGGGCAAATTAGAACGACATCTCCTTGATAGTTTTCAAGAAAGTCCCAAATCGGTGCAACTTCGATTTCTTAAAGCAGAAACTGTTATGATCAAGTAGCCGCTAGTAGTCCAGTAGGCAGCTTTGAACCTTTTGGGGTACTATGTGCCCTATATACAAAGGGCAAACCTTGATGTCGGCTAGCTGGGTCATAGGTAGTGTTCCTTCGTATAGAGACTAGGATGGGGGTTATATTGGGATAATCGAAAAGAAAATGGAAGCTGCTATTTAGGGTTTAGGGTCCCCCTAGATAAAATATGGCTTTGGGTATATTATAGTAAGATCCCCATATACCCCATCTTCCATCTACTTAAGGGGGACTTTAGTTTGCTGGACGCAGGATAAGGCATACGTGTGAGCTTTTCAGGATGATCTCTCTTGAATCATCCACGTGAAGTCCTGATTCTATTGCTATCCCCATACCTTCTTTGGGTAGTGAGGATGCAATCATTGGAAACACTAGAAACATCAGGAATTCACGTGTGTGTATGTTTGTATGTATGTATGTATGTATGTATGTATGTACGTATATATGTATGTCTGCATGTATGTGTGCATGTATCGATGTCTGTATGCATGCAGATTTTAACTTTCGGGAATGTCTAGGTCTAGGTTGCATTGAGGCGCTTTGAGTGCAGAATAATTGCATCTCATACTCATCAAACTCCTACAACCTAACCTAAACCCTAAGCCTTGTTGCTGCCTATGCCCGATACTATTCGTAGGTGGGCGGTCTCATAGTCAATGTAGGATTTCATCTGGAGGGCTTCCATACGAGGATTTTGGATGAAGCCTTTGCCGGGTGGAGCTCACGTAAACAAAGCCGATGGCCAAGTCAAAGAAGCTAGAAAACAAGGCCGCGCAGAAAGCCCTATGTACAGTCAAACTTTCAGCAAGTAAGCCCCAAGACAGCGTATTGTAGAAGCCTGACTAGTCCTCATATCAAGGAACAGTCCCGACATTAACGTCGTGTACTATACTGTGCCCAAAGCCCTGTTCTGCATAATATATCTCCAATATATGCCCTCTGACATATGATCATTTCGCAGTCTACATTTTCTTGTCCATTGTCCCTATATAGTCCCAATATATAACCTCTATAACCCCTATAATAGTTTCCATATTCTTTTCCATTATCCCTTTATAGCCCCAATATATTATGGTATAGTATTGTGTCGGACCCCAGGCCCCTGCATAACCTAAACCCTAAACCTTCAAGCCTAATGTAGAGTTTGATGAATAAACTCCCTCCCGTTAATAGGGATTATAATCGGGATCCTAATAACCCTAAACCCTAAACCCTGAACCCTAAACCCAATGGCTTGAAATCCCAGTGGTACCCTTGTGCCTTTTTTTGGTATTGGGTTCTTTAATATAATATACCAACAGGGAAAAAGGGCACCCTTATTGTAATAAGGTTACTGGGCTACCCAGAAGGAGGGGGTTTATTATTAATCAGGGTTCTACGTTACACCCTAAACCCCGATTTCAAAGGGACTCTACTGGGAACCCCAAATAGGGAACCCCAAGAATATAGCAGGAATATAATGGAATATAAGGTCTCTAGTAGGTATATTCCTATTATATACCTACTATATTCTTGGGGTTCCCGGTTTGGGGTTCCCAGTAGAGTCCCTGTAAATTACCTTGCGATCTTGAGGCTTCATGTCGAAGCTCAAGCCCTTTTTCTCTGGACAAAACCATTTCCCAGCGTCCTTTGTGGTAAACGTCTGAAAGAGGACCCTAAGATAATCCCTATTATCCCCTATAGTCACTATTACTGGGTGGGGGGTCCACCTAAGTTATAGGGATGTCCCTGAAGAGCTATCTGCAGTATTTTTTAGTGTTTCCCTGAAGCAGAAATCAGGTCTCTGCAGCTCGCGCCACCGCTGAGGCGTGTCAAGCGTGTAGGGATTTGGAAGGGGTCTAGCAGGCTAAGCTAGCGTTCATTGGGGCAGAAGCATGCTTTGTATGTACTACATGCCCCGTATGCCATATGTATGCTTACATAAATGACAGACAGTATTTGGAGGCCTGAAAGCTCATATTATTCCACTGTAATCGTGTAACACTTGCGTAGCTATTATCTTTATTCTACTTACTTGGACCGCTGTGTGGACAATCCCAATAAACCTCTGCACAAGCCCAGATTCCAGCGCTTTCCACATTCTTTTCCATCTGTTTCGCGACCATTTCATATACTACACAAACCCTATCACCTAAATCCGAGCAAATCCCCATATAGCCACCATGTCCCTTTAAACCGAACTTCAATTCCTTTTCTAGTCACTTGGGCATATCCGCATATCCCCTTTGAAGGGACCCTGTATTCCTAAACCCTAGACCACAACAGTAGCTCAGTTTGCTATAGGCCTATGTGAGCTGCAATCTAAGCTCCTGGTTTCCCCCTATGATACTCCCCTATACGATCCCCTATGTAACCCTCTTTGAGGAGCTTCGACCCTAATTCCTAAATCCTAAACCCTATAAAAATCCGCATATAATCCTAGATTTTCAAATCCCCTCTATAATCCCCCTTGAATGAGTTTAGACTAGAACTCCTGTGCAGAAGGCACAGAGCACCATGGCTTGGAGGATCTTTTTGACACAGTAAGTCGACCTACGATCCCTATTTGGGTCTTGGGTCAGGGGGTTAGGGTTTGGGGTAGGGGTTAGAGGTTTAGGGTTGTTTTGTAAGTCTACCTACTCTCCTCAACAAGTCCTGTTCTCCTCAGGGTTTAAGGGTTAAGGGGTCAGGGGTTTAGGGTTGTTTAGTAGTAAGTCTTCTTACTATCCTCAATAAGTCCTACTCTCCTTGGCAGTTAGCTTGGGCCTTAGGCCTTAGGGCCTTCACTTTTTGGGAGTCCCTTATATTCCTGTCATAGGTGCCCAAGAGTTAACTTTTAGTAGGGGTCCTAAAGTGGCACGTAGCATTGTAAGCCCAGATCCTTTAGTAGCCTAAGCCCCTCAATTCGTAAGACCTAGATCCCTAAGGCGCCAATGGTACTTAAAGCGCAAAGGACCCCGCCTAATCCCTACATAACCCCTCTAGAGGAACCCTACATAGCCACTAGATGTACCCCTCGGAAAACCCTAAGCCCTAAACCCTAAACGTTCTTACAGTAATCTTAAAAGAAGTTCCTTAACAGCAACCCAACCTGTGAGGCCGATGGTATGAGGACTTAACCCCTACCCTAAACCCTATGTGAGGTCTATGGTATTTGAGGATTCAACCATAAACCGAAAACCATAAACCCTGTGAGGCCTATGGTAGCTGAGGATGGGGATGGTGCCATGCCCAGCTGGCCATCACTTCCTGCTGAGGGAGCTGTGGGAGGGTGAGGCCCGCTACTACCACTGCCAGTAACTACCCTTACCAAGGGTTTAGGGGTTTTAGGGGTTTAGGTTACGATTGCCAGTGCCGTTGGAGTTACCCGTACCATTAATAACCACCCCCCCCCCCTCCGGCAGCAGCAGAAGGAGCAAAACCTAAACCTAGAGTTGTGTCAGAAATGGTCAACGCAGAACGCTTGGGCTGGTTGAGGGCTTATATTACCTAAACCCCATAGGTATGTAGCAGAGTGGCCTCATGTGCTGTTTTTCGGGTGTTTGGGCTTTATTTCGCCCACTTTCGAGGTTCAGGTAGACTGCATGTCCCCCCTTTTTTAGGGTTGTGCAAAAAGGTTTAAGGTTCGGGCCAGTTTGATATCATGGGGTTTCTTTGCCCAGCTCCCCCCGTTCGTAGTACCGTAGTACATGGGCCCCCACAACTTCAGGACGTACTAGGGCTTGTTGGGGACTAGTAGGACGTAATCGCAAACCCTCAATCTAAACCCTAGACAGTAGTTTCCGCTTTCGTTTCCCTTACCCCAATATTAACCACAAAGCCCAACCATTTTGCATCAAAGGTTCTGGGGGCGGTGTGTGTGTGTGTGCGCGCACATTTGCAGGGGACCATGGTAGCTCTGCGAGATTCGTGTACTAGGCGGCCCCCGGGCCGAAACAAATCTGGGTCGTCGTTTTGAATATCCTACACTAAACCCTACACTCCTGCTCTTTCCCGGGATCATGCCACCCGCCTGCTTTCCAGAGTCATCTGCTTCTGTCTCAAGCCTGGGTCTCCTTGTAGGAAATATAGTCTAAACTCCTTAAAGGAGGGTTATATAGGATTTAGAGTTTAGGATTTAGGGTTTAGGGTTTAGGATGTAGGGTTTAGGGTATAGGGTCTAAAATCCTTACGGGGGGGTTATATAGGGGTTTATATAGGGTTATGGGGGGAGTATATAGGGTTTAGGATCTAAACTCGTTATATAAGATTTAAGGTTTAAAGGGTTTAGGGTTTAGGATCTAGGGGCTAAACTTCTTAAAGGGGGTTATATAGGGGACTACTATAGGGGTTATCAAGGGGGATACTAGGAGTTTAGGCTATACCTCGTATGCCTCCTGGGGCGATCCTTGTCGGGGTGGAGAGTTTTGGGTTTAGGTTCAGGAGACCCAGTTCCGAGATACTTCCATCTGAAATTGAAATGCTGGACATTTCTTCTTGGCTCTTTGCTCGGTTGATTCTGAGCACTTGCTCAGTACGAAGTCCCAAATTGAGCCATGCATGGATATACTCACCATGCACGAGGGAGTAAACGTGGACCAAGTCAAGAGCATGCAAAGAGTTGCCATATTTTTGACGCGCGGAAGAAGCTATCTCGCCTCTACCTGGTTCTCGAGTCAAACTTTGGGGGACTATGAGGCTGACGGTTTGCGACTGAGGTTTGGGGTCAAGGCCGGAAAGGTTTATGTGAGCTGTAGTCTAAGCTCCCTAAAGCCGGAAAGGTTTATGTGAGCTGTAGTCTAAGCTCCCCAAAGGGGAGTTATATAGGGGGTTATAAACGGGACCATACTAGGAGTTTCGACACTCATGTGTTTAGGGTTTAGGACTGGGGCTTTGGCTTTCTAGTGAAGGGTTAGGGGAGACCGCACCTTTTGCATAGTCAAATGCCACACGGGCCCTGTTCAGGGTTCCTATATCCTAAGGGTCCAAAGACTCAAATAGTAAGGTTTTAGGGCCCAACTACAAAAAAATGTCAATGGTATTGGTCCTAAACCCCATTATTTGAGTCCTCGGACCCTTTGAAAGAAGACTGTTTATACGGTAAGGCTGCAAAGGGTTTGGGGGCTCTGTGGTGAAGGTGCACGGCGCACAACATTTCAGGACATGTAGTGTTACAATTCTTTTCCAGAGTATCCCGGGGCTTTAAGTACACAGATAAGACTTACTCCGGAGCGGAAAGTCCATAAACTGGCTATATGGATTAAAGTCCAACCCTAGAAGCCCAAAATAGTTACCATAATATACGGGGGTTTATATTGGGATAATGAAAAAAATGGAACCTACAATATTATCATAGGGTTTAATAGGGTTGTTTGGAGCCTTAGAGTATGACTCCAGGTGCAAGATTTGGAAGGCCATGACATTTGTAGGGCTTCTCAAGATTATGGTGCCCTAAACCCTAAACCCTTCAATTGAGCCGTTTTGAAGTCTATATACATCTCTTGAGCTTTCCCAGAGGGTCCTCTTGATAGTAACTAGGGTTTAGGGCTTAGGGTTTAGGGTTCAGGTACTGAACCATAGCGATCCAAACGGCCCAAAGTAGATATGGTAGTTTCCCCAAATATAGACCCCAAAACAAGATCAGACTAGGTACTCCATTGGAAGATGCGGGTAGATCCTAAATGGAAAGCTGGGCGATCTGTGCCTGAGACCTCAAGAACCAGTTGATCCGCGGATTTCTACAGGACCAGGGTTCGAGGATGGGCCATTGACCCTATAGCAACCTATAGGTTTGGGGTTTAGGGTATAGTTCTATCAGGACCCGAATAAATAAAGGTTAAAGGGCCTACAGGGCCTAGTAGGCCGAAAGAAGATTGCATTGTCAGGTTTGCATTGTCCTTCATGCCTGCTACATTTGAAGGGGACAAGCTGTTGGGGTCCTTCGAGAAATCGCTGTCCACAGGTTCTCCGAATAGGAGGCTTTCCGCAAGAGTTGTGCGATCGGCTACGCTTCAGAGAACTAGCCGAATCGGCGTGACTCAACTTTCCCGCTCACGAGCTGGTGGAGCTGGGGCCTGGGCCCAGGAGTCAGAGAAAGCCCTACCATCAGCTAGCATCACCCTAGGCCCTCAGCCCCGTATACCTCAACCTTACAGACGGTAAGCCCTAAATGGTAGTTTCCCTAAATAAGGTGACCCCCATATAGACCCCAACAGACTATCGTCCTTCTTATAGGGACCCCCAAAAGGGTACCCTTAATTTTGGGAACTACCAGATTTCGCAAGTTTGGAAGCAGCTGCCTTTAAGAGCCCACTCTTCCCAAAGAGAGCTTGGGTCTTGGCATAGCTCAGCCACAACCGTACCCGTGAATGCTAAAACTCGACATGCCCTAGTGGTGGATATTTTCAATATGGGGATCTCTCAAGCTATTGGCACCTTAGGGACCTGACTTACAATCCAGGGATTATAGCGCCTTTTCCAGCAAACATGGAGACATGTCGGAATGTTTCGATCATATAGTTGGGAGCATAATTACTTGCGCCATTAAGGGTCGGGCGGGTGGTGGCTCTAGGCGAAGGGGTGGTGCGGGCTGGACAGTAGATAAGTAATTGAAAATCAGTACATGATGTTTCCCTGCCCCAGTTCTAGGGATGTTTCGTGCATCGTTTATGTGCAGCGGGATATTTCTCAAGAATCAGACCCATAATTAGGTATCCCATACTCATGTTGTCTGTGCGACGGTATGAGAATGGCCGCTGAAGTGATCAGTATGTTTGTGACTCCCAACGAAGTGCCCAAATCCTCAACTATGTCCCTAAACCCTAAACCTGGGTGGCTCGGATGGGATTCCTAAACATACCGTTGATGGAGGAAATCTTGCACCACCTGAAGTCCCTAAAGTCCTAGGAATTACAGTAATTTAGGGCCCCTGGGCCAACCCTAAACCCTAAACCCTATATAAACCCTAAACCGCGTTGTAACATACCCTCTTGCGGAAGATCCCTCATAAGCTCCTAGTTCAGGCGTGGTTGGATTCAACTTTTGTGTTTCAGCATGTAAGAAGCCACAGTTTAGGCTTTAGGGTTTAGGGTTTAGGATTTAGGGTTTAGGGTTTAGGGTATAGGATTTAGGGTTTAGGGTTTAGGGTTTAGGACATCTTCAGGGTTTAGGACATCTTTACAGCGTGTCCTAATCTCAGGGCAAAGGCCCCCTTTCCAGTTTCATGCAGCAGTTGCTATCCTGCCAGGGGGAGAGTGGTGGGAGTGGATCCCTATGTTTATCCCTACATGAGCTACTGTCTGAACTCCTTCAAGGGGATTATTTAGGGGATTATAGGGGAGCAATCTAGGGGTTATTTGTGAGGATACTAGGTGTTTCCATTATAGCTCATAGAATCCGTTTAGAGCTTTGGGTCCTATTCCCTCCCCACTCGCCCCTTAAGCGCCCCTTGAGTATGCTGTCCGGGTGTCTTTGCAAGTCAAACTTCACGAGACATCCTGCCGACCGTCATTGAGACGCACTCCTCGTTGGACGGAGGAAATCTGGCAGTAGATTACGATAGAGGCCTGAATCAGTTCCAATAGTGTGATCCTAGGTGTCTCGTACAAGTATGGTATAAGGTAGCCCCTGAACTCACCACATTTTTTAAGGATTTCTAGGGCCCACTATTGTGAGAACCACCATATCCCACTCCTGCACGTGAAGCCCCAAACCCCTGAAACCCTCACCCTGCACACCAAGCCTTCAACCCTAGACCCGGAACCCTAAAGCTTTACACTCTCCCAAACTAACATGGAAACCCATAGGTTTAGAGGGACTGTAGTCTTATAGGGCCCTTTTTGGGTTTCCATGTTAGTTTGCGGGAGTGTAAAGGTTTAGGATCTTAAGCTCTAGATCCTATCGACCCCAAACCCTAGACACTACACACCCTACTTGGAGGGTCAGGGGACTTAGTAAGTAGGATAATAACCCCTATAACCCATATAGTAACCCCAGTTATCACCCTTATTAACCTACTTACTAAGTCCCCTTGACCCTCCAAGTACCCTCCCTGCGAACCAAAAAAGAAGCAGTGGACATCGGCTCCAATGGCCGTAACCCCTGAATTCGGGATTCTGAACCTTGAATCCCGGGGCCTAGGGTTAAGGGGTTTAGGGTTTAGGGTTTCAGGGTTTAGGGGCTTGAGCTCAACATCCCCAATAGTGGAGAATCAAATGGAAACGAGAATGGAAAAAGAAATGGAAGCTGTGTTTATATAGGGGTTATATAGTTATATAGGATGTATACGTGGGACTTTGAAAACCCCAAGCCAGAAAACCTAGCCTCCCCCATATCCCGGGTAAAGGGGCCCTGAGATCCTAAACTCGAAGCCACAGCATCCATTCAAACTATCCAGCCTCTTTCTTACACTCAGCCTTAAATACCAAGCTTCTCGCGGTTTCCTCACATGTTGGCTTAAACGTCGACACACTTTTTTTTGCTCGCTTGCTCTCACACTTGGCGCCCAAACCAGGCTCCTAGGATTTAGGTATAGGATTCCGGGGTGGAAGCTTTAGGTTTCACGGTGGTTTCTCAAATTTGTACTAGTAGCTCCTTGTCTAACCGGGGATCAGTAGGCAATAAGGATTATTGTCCCTGTATAATACAGTATTCTTCATGCCATTATTCCCTACCAACCCCAGTAAGTTATTGGGATTTCAGACCTTAAGCCTTATAAGCCCTAAACTAACCCAAACACCAGCAAGATATTGGGATTTTAGCTAGGGCTTTGGGTCTGCTATCTGAAAAGTATATGTCCCTCGTCTTTGGCCCTACTGCTGGGACTGTTGCTGGCGGCTGGTATATGAGAGGAACCCCCAGAAATACTACATCAATCTTTATCACGGCCCCACATGCCCTGAAAGGATTCAGGGCTTATAGGACGCCAGGCATAGCTTGATACACACATTTTATATGTACAGCACATATGTGCATGTTTTCTGTGAGGGGCTTGATAAAGTAGCTTATGCTCTGAGATTGACTTGGGTGAGAATGTTTGTTTGGGCTCCCGAAGCACGGTATACAAGTAGTCATGGCATGCGAGAGTCTTGTCAACAAAAAAGATGCATCCGGGCGTACCCAGGGCACCACAGCAAAGTATGTATCCTTCATACGCTCTTATTCAATTGATGGCTTGGACTTCTCAATTCTTACACTTAATAGAAACGACGGCAAGGTTTCTTTGGGGAATGTACTTGCTGCTTGACCCTAAACCCCAAATCCCTAAACCCAAAGGATGGGAGGCCTCTATGAGGATTATCGCAGACTCTACAGCCCTCCCCCACCCCTACTTGGAGGGTCAGGGGACTTAGTGAGTAGGTTAATAACCCCTATAACCCACATAGTAACTTCAGTTCTCCCCATTATAAACCTACTTACGAAGTCCCCATGACCCTCCAAGCAGTGTTTAGGGTTCAGGGTGCCTTAGCTCAGTGGTTTCGATCATGAGAGCAAACTCAGGAAGTCTGGGGGAATCTTGCATGACCCTAACCTAAGTACCTTTTACCTTGGGAAGCTAGTCCTATTTTGGTGACCTCAAAATAATTAGTATAGGCTTTAGGGTTTAGGGATGGTTACCCAGACACCCTAAAGGATCCAAAACATAGAGCCCCCAAGCAATGATCCCATTACTACAGTAGGAACCTAAGGGATTGTAGGGAGGTTCTGTGTTTGGATCCTTGAAGAGGTTTTGGATAGTCAGAACTGGACATCCTCAGTGACCAGTTAGATTGTCCTCTGAAATGTGCAGTTAAGTAATCCTAAACCCTAAGCCCCTCAACCCCAAAACCCTACACCCTAAACCATACACCCTAAACCCTAGACCATAACCCCTAAACCCTAAATCATCACCATCAATCACGCATCCCCACCTGCTGAAAGGACATATTCTCAAAAGTAGGCCTGGATTTTAGTACTGTAGGCGTTTAGGGTTTAGGGGCTCAGGGGTTTGGGGTGTAGGGTTTAGGATTTGAGTACTAGGGGGGACCCAAAATTTCATGGTTCTAGGCATGGTATGGGGTGCCTCGAGTAGACATTCACAAGTTATTGGCAATTATTCGTCGGGCTTTTAGGTTGTATGCGTTTAGGTTTATTAAAGGCTGAGAGCCTAGCTGGACCCTTCGGGTTTAGGGTCAGGTCTAGGGTCTAGGGCTAATCAACGTTGACACATTAGCTTGCTCGGCTCAGTCTCGAGAGAACAACCCTTGTACCCACGGCCTTGATCTTCACGCGCTACACAATGAACCATGTGTCCTTACGCATTGCCTAGTTGCCCCCCCCTAAACTGCGTTGCTGTTAAGAAACGTAAATTAAGTTACCATAATGGGTGTATATATATACACATATGTATAGTGATCATAGGGTTTCCCAAATATAGTAACTTAAGCTAAGATCCTTAACGACAAGCCAGTAAACCTTCAGCTCCCTCCGTAATCCCACGGCACTTTTGGGCAAGCCTAGCACCAATTGCTTGCTCGTCCCTCCCCCTCTGTCACCCGTCACCCTACCAGCCACTCTCGGTTTAGGGTTTAGGGTTTAGCATCATCCATGAGAATCCTTTCTCATCCAAAAAAACCACACAGGCTACGTAAAACCATGTGCGAAGCTTGGCCCATAAATCTCATTAGTGTGTTCTGCAGTTGTTGCAGGGCATGTGCGTTTACGAAAGCCTGCACAGATACATAACCCGAACCCCAAAGTCTAATGATGTCTAGAGCTTTCCCTGAAGTTTTTACCCAATAAAGAAGCCCTCGCATTCTTGAAAAGAACCTCAGAAACAAACGAAACTCTACACCCTAGACACTCATCCAGGCCTACTTGGAGGTTCCTGAGACCTTTATAGCTACTGATAACTTGCGTTGTCGCCCTACTTATAGGTATGGTATGTTATAAAGCCCAGCTCACGATTTATTTTCTACAAGCTGCATGAATCTCCAACCCTAAAAGTCAAACGCTACCCTAAACCCTGGGGTAGAAAAATGAAAGCCTTGAAATCAGCCCTGCCCGTTTGACCCGAAACCCTGGTGTGTCAAAATGAAAGCCTTGAAATCAGCCCTGCCCGCTTGACCCGACACTCTCGGATTTAGGGTCTGTGGCAAGGGGCCCCTGGCTTCTAAGGTGGGTTAGAAGTTGTAAGTGATCAAAACAGGGAAAAGTATAGCTGCAAGTCCTTTAAGTGTAATTCTGCGGCTATCACTACAGTTATGTAACTAGGGGGGCCTGCCTTGTGGGGTCTGGGGTTTAGGATCTAGTTCATACAGGGTGTAGGGCCAGCTGAACATTCAATTTATCATGGGCTTCCCTACAACCTGCCGCCCAACCCCCCAAACCCTAAACCCTGGACCTTAAACCTTTCGCCCTAAACCCTAAACCTTAAGCCCTAAACCCTGAACCTTGAACCCTAAACCCTAAACCTTAAACACTAAAGCCTAAACCGCGTGGTGCTTACAGAGGAGGCCTAGAACTATCTATACAATACTTCCACGCGGTTTAGGTTTAGGGTTTAGGGCTACGCCATATCCATAGATACCTGTATCATCTTTCTCATATTCTCCCCCCACGCCCATTTCAGCACCAGCATGAAAGCCCTAAATCCAACCCCAAACTTTTTTCTGAAAACTTAGGGCCAAACGTCTTAGCCCATCAGCACCGACCGCTCTAAACCCCAAACCCTAGACCCCAAAACTCTAAACTCCTAAACACCTAAACCCTGCACCCCGAAATCCTCAAACCCCCAAGCCCCCTCAACTCAACCCTAAACCCTACAATTTCATTTTCAATTGGCCCTAGACCCCTTTCCGCACCAGTAAGCCCTGAACCCTCAACCCTAAACTCAAACGGGAGGCCCATATCGTCCTGGCCTCCGCTGCCGTATCACAGCGACTCACTCTTGCTTAACTGGGGGGTCTCCCGAATTAGGGGTACCTGAAAAGGGGATATAGGGGTTCTGTAGGGGATATAGGGTTTATTTAGGGCTGGGGGTCTCCCTGTAATAAGGATTAGAGTATTATGTGCTATATATCGGGTCCCCTTATTTTGGGAGGTTTTGAACAAACAATGAAGGGATCTAGGTCTACTTACTCGGGGTTAGCAGGAATCCATTCTACCATTCTATGGGTCATGCAGGGATTGCATTCCCTCAGTCCCGTCCAACAAGCAATATGTTTAAGGGTCTTGGGTTACGGGTTTAAGGGTTTGGGAAGTAAGGCTTAGAAAAAAGGAGCATACGCATAAGCTTTTGTGGGGATATCCCTACCTTCTGGGGGTTAGGCTGGTTATCACGGGTTTAGGGTTTACAGTACGCTTGGTTGGCTATAGGGGGCTTCAAGTGGGCTTTCCCTACGTTATCCATCTGCTTGTGCTTTCCTACCCAGGGCAACTGGAAACTAACGTGATAGGACATGGGAACGACTACAGGATGTAGTTAGGACTGGAGAATAGCACAAAAACATGGCAACTATGACATAATGCAGAATCAAATGGAAAATGAAATGGAAACTGGGTGGCGTAGTAAGGATAGTAATAGTAATAATATAGGGGTATATAGGGAATATATTGGGGTCCTATTGGCGTTGTATGCGGTTCAGGTAGGGTTTAAGGCCTAGTGAAGGGCCTAGAACCTAAGATTTGTGGTTTAGAGTGTTCAAGGGGATTATGTGCACATGTACGTGTGTATATGTATCTGAATAAATATATAGAGAGAGATATGTGTGTTTATGCCCATGATTCAAGGCTTAAGGTTTAGGATTTGTCCTGTTCAAGGTGGAGAAGGGGAAGAATATCATAGGTATGATTGGCAATTTTTCAGGCTACTACCTGACCATTTCAGGGAGTATGTAGGCATGTTTCCAGTGACGAGCAGCAGATTCTGGCAACCCCAACCCCGGAAATTAGGAGCTCCTAACTTACAAGTATGTCATGACTGTTGTAGGGTCCTCACTCAAAATCCTTGTAGTGCCCAACACAGCAAATCCCTATGTAACCCATATTGAGCCCCAGGGTCCTCACTCAAAATCCTTGTAGGGTTTAGGATTTAGGGTACAAATCTGTACATGACCCATATTGAGCCGAAGTCTCCTTTTCATATTTCCTGCTCTTTGCCATTCGATACTCCATCATGTGACACATAGGGTTTGGGTTTAAGGGTTTAGGGAGTATAAGGGCTTAGGTTACCTACGGTGGATACTAAAAATCCTGCATGACCCGAAGTACCCCAAACCTTGGGAATAACGGTATTATAGTATACTAGGGTCATGCAGATTTTTAGTATCAACAGTAGGACTCTATTCGCCCAGTCCCCCTTAAGCACCAGCAAGGCGAACTTTGGCAGCCCAGTCGCTGCGGCCGGCGGCTGCGGCGCTAAGCTTGCCGCTGCAGGTGTCCCGATGCACCATTTCCGAACGTCCCAAGCCCTAAGCCCTAAAGTCGAATTAAACTGAAACTCTGCTTTAGGGTCAGGCTGAAAACCTTGAACCCTAAACCCCTAAACCATTTGGGGGGGGCCATGTGGGCTTTGGGGTTTGCAACGGAGTGGAGGGATGACGTAGAGCGTAGGTTTGGTGATTTGAAATTAGTGAAGGCTGCGGCTCTAGAACTCCGGAGGAATTAGCGTTCAGGATTTAGGGTGTGGGGCTTAGGATTTAGGACTTCGGCTTCAGGATTTATAGTCCCCCTTAAGTAGATAGAATATGGCTTCGGGTATATTATAAGAAGATCCCCATATACCCCATATTCTATCTACTTGAGGGGGACAATAGGTTTCAGGGTTTAGGGTTTAAGGCGCAAAGGCTTCTGAACCCCTGTGGTAGGTGTTCTAAAGCCTTTTTGGGTGTATATATATATATATATACATATGCATATCCTTTTTGGGGTGTGTGTGTGTATATATATATACATATAGCGCTTTTGGGTAAAGAACCTCCGCAGATAGGATCCTTTCCAAAAGTTCCGACTGGTGGTTTGTTGCGGGTAGGGGGAGTATGACCCCTAAACTCTAAGCCTCTGAACCCCAAACCCCTAAACCCTGGGGTTTCATGTTTGTAAAGGTCCCATGGAGTTTTGGGAGGTTTAGAGGAATGTTTAGAGGAATGACCTAGGGGGTAGGGTTTAAGGGCTTTGTTTTGCTTAGGACATTAGGGCCTGGCCAGAACATTCTATAGTGGTGGAGATGCTAGGGCGATATATGGGAGCTTCAGGAAAAATGGGGTGCCCCAGAATAAGGATTATAGTTTGGGTACTGCCCCCCCCCTCCCACATTAACAGTTGGATAATAATTACAAGATGGTTTATAGCCCTTAATAGGACCCCTAATATAGACTGTTACTAGGTGGGGGCAGTACACAAATAATAGTATATTTCATTGGGGTCTATGTTAAGGAGCCGCGATGTACGGAAACTACCATATGTCCGGAAGATAGGGCGTTGGAGTTACTTAGGGCCATGCCCTAAAACCGGATTTGCGAAGCTACAATCTGCCAACGTACTACCTTTGTTTAGGGCTTAGGGTTTAGGGTTTAGGGGTAGTGCCTTGGGGGTTAATTTGATTTGTGCTTTGAGCTTTCCTCGCTGGCTCACTTCACCCTACGCCCTAAACCGTGAGGATAGGACAGTGCAAGGCCTAGGTACAGCAGGGCGAAAGTTTTGGGCTTAAGGGCATGCATGTGGGGGAGGGGTCTCAAAAACCGGGGGGGGGGGTTCTTTTGTAGTATTTGGGGCCTACGAGGAATAGGGAATTCATGGGGTCTAACAGCCCTTTGTTCTAATCTTCTTAGGGTTCCCAACTGGGAAGCACAGCGTCTAATCCCTTGATTCCCAAAACCCTTAACTTTAAATTAAGCCCTAAATCCTAAACTCTCTAATCCCTTCACGTCTACCCTAAGGTCCGGAGAGGGATTTACACCCGAAACCCTGAACCCTAAACCCCTAAACCCTGAAACCCTAAACCCTAAACCCTAAATGGGGTCGAAGAACCCGGCCTTCCCGAGGAGCTGGTAGCATTTCTCTGCGACTTCTGTGGGGTGACGCAGGGCCACTTTCCAGTTCAGGCCATGGGCTCCGGGGGTTTAGGGCTTAGGTTCAAGCCCTATACATGTGTATACATATGAGCTATAGTCAAAACTCCTTAAAGGGGGTTATCAGGGGATTACTATAAGAGTTATTAAGGGGGATACTAGGAGGTTAGACAATGGCTCATATATATATATATACACATATGTTTTTACCAGGAATTCTAGGCTTCATAGTGTAGACTGTTGTTTGATAAAATGTGTATGTATATATGTACATGTATATGTAAATATGCCAGGGCCTTTAATTGGTCTTTAGTAGAGGGTTTATAGGGGTTTGGAGGGGATTGCAGGGTTCAGGCTTGCCATGGATTGGCGAGAAGGGGATGGATGGAATGGACATTCAAGTTGAAGAGCACATGGAATTCGGAAGGGAAATGGGAGCATCTAGGAACACAGATGTGCATGTGTGTATATATATATATGGTAGCCCCCGCCCCCCAAGATCTACGCCTAAACTGTTTTAGCTTCATGCATGCTTCATGTGCCATCTTTGTGAACATAAGCATATATATATATACACATCATTTATAGAGCCAAATGACTTAGGCTTTTGGCTTGCTTCTGCTTGATACAACACAGAGTGAGCTCCTGATTAGACCTCACAAGCCCCTTAATCTACTCCTATTGGGGTCGCGATTGAACATTGAAATTCTAGAGTCCAGTAGCCCAGTCTGGTAGGGTCTTGAAAGTGATTTGAGTCTAGGGTCTCCTAGACCCCGGAGAGGATCTAAAAAGCCCAAATATGGTACCCTATATTACTATTGGGTATAACTTCTAGGAATCCTTGAGTGGGATTTACCCTACTATTGGGTTTGGTATGGTCTTTTTGGTACGGACTCGTATTAGGAATACTAAAAAGGCACTAGACTGGAGGGTTTAGGATAAGTTCTAGGAATCCTGCGTTGGGATATACTTTCCTAGAAGCCCAGTTACCTATATATTGGGTTCCTGTCCTTCAGTCCCTATAGGGTTTTATACTATCTGGAACCCAAGGACCTACGATATGGGTACCTGGGCTTCTAGGGCTTTCTAGATGATCCCAGCGGTCTGGGTATGCGTTACAGCTCGCATCCGGAGCAAGGCGGGGCTCTGTGCTGTTAGCCTTTACGGCTTAGGATCTTTAGGGTTTAGGGTATTAGGGGTTTAGGGTATCAGGGGTGAGGTTCTTAGGGTTTAAGGTTTAGGATTCGTGAATTTAATAGTGAAAAGTACCAAAATGGCCTGAAATTGGGAATTGACACTATTCTAATTGCCCTGCTTAGCCCCGAACCTCATGCTTTTGAATCCTACACCTCAGACCACAACTTCCAAAGCTCTGAAATCCTCAAGCCCTACCTAAACCCCAAAAGTATGTAAAATAATAGCCCTAAACCCATAATAACAGCCCCAAAGGCCATTATTCTACATACTTTTGGGGTCCAGGTAATGCTCCTCTGCCTCCTTAGAGCCCAGAAGACCTTACGCAAGCCCGCTCGAACCCTAAAGCATCAACCCCTGAAGACCTACCCTCCCCCCAAACTAGCATGGAGCCGCCTCCTAAAGGGACAGGTAGTCTCTACAGGCCTTTAAGAAGGTTCCCCTAAGGGTCCAAGGACCCAAATAATAGGGTTTTAGGGTTCAAATACTATAATATTAGTGGTATTTAGGCCCTAAAACCCTGTTATTTGGGTCCTTGGACCCTTAGGGTTCCACATCACCTTAGGCCGTAATTTGGAGGAGGCGCTCGTAGATGAGAAGCTTTAAGCTTCCAGCCTTCAATCCTGAAGCCCGACTTGGTTTCGTAAGTATACTTAGGAATACCTGGACCCCCAAAGCATGTAGAATAATTGCCTTTTGGGCTACTTTTGGTGGTTTTGGGCTATTATTTTACCTACTGTTGGGGTTCAGGTAGGGGTTATGGGGATTATAGTAGGGGTTATTGGGGATAGTAGGTAGACTTACTAAGTCAAAAGATCACCCAAAGAAACCCTAAACCCGACACGAACCTGAGGTCGGGCACATGGTAACGACCACGCCCGAGCCCCCCCGCCCCCAACAAAAAGTACCTTTATTTAGCAAATAGGAGAATTTTAGCCTTTTTGGGATTCCTTTTGGGGTCTCCATAATAAAGCTTAAGCCTTTTGAGCACTGGTTCTCGGGCAAGAGAGTACTTGGCTTCCAAATTATCTGAAGTCCTGAAGCTGCATAGTTTCAAGATTGGACAATGCTATATTTCACCATACTACCTGGTTTCAGGCTTCGTAATTCCTGAGCCCTAAACCCTAAGCCCAAGGCACAAAGTTGCGTACTTTCAGGCTTTGAGACTTTCAGCAGTTCTCCTAAGGCCTTTAGGGTTTAGGGCTCACGCTTGAAAAGCCTGATGCATCTCCGTTTTTCTCTCCATACATATGCTCTCATTCTGTACACGTGTGCACCGCTGCAGAATTTTTTGTTGGAAGGAGGTTACTTGGAGGTTCAAGGATGTAACTTAGTAAGTACTGATAATCTTACCTATCATTGGGTGACCTATATAAGTCTTCTTAGGGTGGGTATAACTATGGTTATAACTGCAGTTCAAAGTAGTTTTTAAGCCCCATGAACCTTAAACCCCAAATCCGAAGCCCTAAATCCAAGCAATTGTTCATTCCCGAAACCCTAAACCCTGAACCCTAAACCCTGAACCCTAAACCCTAAACCACATGGGGTCCCATCAACCTGCATGTCACGTCCAGGCCAGATCGCACCCCGTTGCTCCGGGAGCCGCGCCGGAACACTTGCAGGACTGCGGCTTGTTAGGGTTTAGGGTTTCGTTTTTTTT
>CAJNIZ010045118.1:27088-46393 GCA_905231905.1 Symbiodinium pilosum | reverse complement strand
GGATTATATAGGGGTTAGATAGGGGTTATATAGGAATGGATGTAAGGATTATTGTTGGGGCTGCTTTAGCTAGGAAACCCTTCCTGTATTCTACTGACCACCAGTAAGTAAACCCCAAGCCCTAAACCCTAAAGCCCTAAACCCCAAGCCCTAAACCCTAAGCCCTAAACCCCCTGAACCCCAAGCCCAAGCTCCAGGGCACTGGCATAGAGCGTCCCACTGGGCGACATTGCCGCACCGGCAAACTTCCGCTCACCAGGCAAGGTGAAGCCCAAGAGGACCTTTCTCTAGGGATCATATAGGATAGTGCTGGGGTTATATAGGGATCATATAGGACAACATTGGGGTTCTGTAGGGACTACGTGAGGGTTATATAAGCGCTTTAGGGTTTATGGAGCTTAGGGTTTAGGATCTACAAAGGCGATTTTGCATCCTGAGTGTCGGGGAGATTTTGGGATCACCCCGTGGAAAGCACGCATGGAATATACGATTTAGGGTCCTGGCGGGCTGGGGTACAGCTCATGGAGGTTTTGATTTGCAGGCTTCACGAGGATTCATCGGCATTGGCTCTTGTCACATTCATCTCGGCAAAGGCTGAGGGCTCGACCGTATTGTTCGAAAGATTTGGCAGCAATCAAGTTAGTTCAGCGTGAGGCGCAGACAAAAATTGTTGTCTGAGCGCTTGCCCAATGCAGGCTTCGAACTGGGGCTTGTGTTTTGTTTTTTCTGCGACAGACAACGGGTGGGTGACAAAAAGTCATCAGAAGCTTGCAGATCGACGCCATAAGGACGGACAAGAATCTCCAATCTCACAATGCCCACCTTGCTCTTAAATTCCAGGGCACTCCGACGCAACGCATTTACAGAAAGCTCTCTGTCCCGTTATGACCCATCCCTTTAAGATAGGTAAGAAGAGGCCGTCCACACCAAAAAACCATGCTACTGAAGGGCCACCCATTGCGCGACCAGTTCTCAAACTTATGCCCCGTCTCCTGCGTAGATTGGCGCAGAAAGGAACAGCCCCTACAATGCCCCTCAAAGCAAAGAGGACGTGAATTGTCCAAATCGTGTGCAGCTGAGGCATCGTCCTCCTCAACCACATCCTCAGCCATACTTCGCTGCCGCTACTCAGCACGGCTAAAAAAGGTTCAAGCAACGGATTTTCTGTCCAGCGGCTTACGAATTTGGAATTGAGATCGCTTAGCTAGGCACATGCGAAACAGGGCACTTTCATCTTGGGGGCTGGAAAATGGCGCTGTCTCGTCGCTTTGACTAGGCCTACGCTATGTAAGTTGTGCCGGATATGCTCCCTTGCCACAGGTCCTGGCCATTGAAATGGAAATTTCAATTTAGCTTGCAAGAAGACCAGGCCGATTGGCAGGAAGTATATCTCATCGCAAAGACGGGCGACTAAAGCAATCGTGGCTAGACCAAAGCCCTCGAGGCAGGGCGACAATGCTCGTGCTATGACTGCTCAAGATGTCAGGGATCAGCAGCTTTACCATCTGTGATGGGCAGCACCAGCCGCGCACACAGCCAACTCAGAATCTCCTGGCCTGAATCCTGGCAAAGGACCCCAGCCCAAAACAAGCCATGATCGCATGAAGTTCGCAGTTAATAGTCCAGGTGGAGTCTGCAAACCTACGAAATTTTGACGGGCGGCGGTGCCCGTCGCATTGGGCGTGATCTTCAGAACGCGCTCCGATTCATCGGGCATGGCCTAGAGAAAAGCACCGAGAAACATAGGGCAGCTACTTAAAATACAGGTCCGATACATCTGGTTGTAGACGAACTACGGTGAGTCACAACAGCTAGGGTTTGCAATTTTGGGTTACACCCTCCGCATGCTTGGACTTGGATGTGCAAGCATCAGGCGAATGGGTCTCATTTCCCTGGCCACAACAAATCAAAGTTCCTAAGCCCTAAACCCTAAGACCTAAACCTTAAGACGTAAACCCCGAGCCCTAAGCCCTAAACACTAAACCCTAAATCCCACTCCCAGCAAGAAGTCCACAAAAGACCTCCTTGCTGGTTCTTAGGAAATATGGGAACATGATCGCTATGTAGAACAAGTAAGCGAAGACTTTCGTGGGTCAACTGTTGCTAATATTTTTACCAGAATTATTACGATTATTAAGGGTTTTTACTATGACTAGTAGCAGTATCATTCTTAGGCTCTTGAGTTTCTCGGCTCCTCCCGCTAGAAACTATAAAGCACAAATGGAGTCAGCAGCTTACGCTCAAGACTCGAAACATGCGAAACTCATATGGGGGGTTCCCAAAATTAGGGGTACCATTTTGGGGGTCCCAATAATAAGGATTATAATATTTTGGGGTCTATATTGGGGTCCCCTTCTTTTGGGAAACTACCATTGACTGAGCAAATCAACCGCGCCCGCGGCCAGACGTGTAATTGCAATTAAGGATGACCGCTTTTGACAAATTAGCTGGGTAGTTCCCAAAATGAGGGTCCTATTTCTTGTACCCCTACATATTAGGTGCTGCAATGTAATCTATAATCAAAAGGGGCCCATAATTTTGAGAACATGCCAGCTGTCACGTCAACAGCACATCTCCATCTCTCATCCTCACGGGAAGGCATGCGCGAGACCAATGCATCAAGCTGGCAGTCTCAACGCACAGCCTAAACCCTATGTCCCTTTATGTCCTAGACCTTGTCCTCAGGGCGGCGCACGATGCCAAAACGCAGAATTGGGGAGTGCTCAGAACGGGGTACTCGAGGACAAAAGGATTCGAAAGGTCCTTCTTGAGGATCGCAGGGGCACAATTCTTACGTAAAAAGCATGAATCCCACAAATCCCAAACCTGACCCCTAAGCCCTAAACCCTAAATAGTAGTTTCCATGTTCTTCTCCATTATCCCTATATTAAGTACTATAATACTCGAGAATGTAGTATATTATACAAAAATAAACCATAATATACTACAGTATACAAAATATACTGTAACAATCCCTAAGCCCTAACTAAACCCCCTAAGCCCTAAATACCCACACCCCAAACCCTAAACCCGGAATTTTGCAAGCCGGGCAGCGTAGATGGACTGATCCAAGGCTAGAATGCCGGCTTGCCTGACTAGGGATACGGTTTAGGGTTTGATTAGGGTTTAGGGCTTAGCCATTAAAACAGGAAATCTCATCCAAGACTTTGATCCTTGGGTCCAGTCCAAGCAGATTCGAATGTACTTAGGGTTTAAGGACCAAATATGCTGAGTTGATACTCCACTTGCTTCGAATATAGTAGGTTAGTTCATGCTCCACTTAAATCACGGATTCATTTGCAGTGGCTTAGTTACATGTTTGCAAATTAACCAGCATAGGTTGAATGTTCTACACAACAGCAACTATAGGGCATAAGAGAGTAGGCTTTTTGTCGTAACTCAAATGTGTTGATGCCTTCCTGAGGCTGAGGGCCAACCCATCCAAGCTACTTGCAAGGCCACCAGCACTGCACAGAAAGCATCACTGAAGCCAGCTCTCAAAAACCTGAACCTAATATTTGGTGTCACGTGCTTGGAGTGACTGTTGTCCCCACACCAGAACAATCCCAGCAACTGTCTATAGAATGACAAGCTGTGACCATCCCTACTCAGACCCCCTCATCTTAAACTTATTCTCCCACACATCGCTTCCGCACGCCCCTACACCACTGTTCCTTTTCGGATGTTGGAAGGGTTGACGCTAAGCCCCGCACCACTTGAAGAGGCCACCACCCCAGTTTGGGCCCACCAGCTCCACGCCTCAGGCTACCACACGGGTGGTTGTCAAAATGGCGGTCCATTTTTGGGTACCCCTGAGTATTCGGTGCCGCATTATCATTGGGATCCAAAACGGGACCATAATTTTGACAGCCACCCACATGCATCTTGCGAAACGGTCCAAGTAGTTCCTGACATGGAAAAGGCAAGGTTCACAAGGTCATGTCTTCAAATGAACATGACAGCAAGACTCATCTGGTTGGAGGGGTTTTGGGACAAGTGTCGCAGAGCCCGAGGCACTGTCGTTCCTTGCATGAGACTTCCGCAAGACTTCCCTTGGGGCTCTCATTTGCAAAGCGCTCCTGCAGGAACAAGTACAACAATTTTCAGCTGAGGACAACAAGGGCTTCTCTGAAGGGGGTTCTTGGAGCAATGGGCTATGCAACTACCGCTACTACCTCTGGTCCTCCTCTTGACAGATGGGGCCGGGGAACGTCCTGCCATATGCTATACCATCCCAAGGCCACTGCATCCCTATGGTGGTGAGGTTGGTAACAAGGGCCAAAGTGCCTAAACCCCAAACCTTCATGGATCCTTTGAAGCGTTTCATAAAGCCTTCGGTGGCTTTGCTATCCAAAGAGCAGGGTGCTCATTTTCCGCGCACCATCTGCTCTGTTACCGGCTGCTGGTTAGTAGGAAAACGTAGGAAATGAAGGAAGGATAGTAGGCGTATAAGGCCTACTAGGGTTGGAGGTGCCAAACCCTGAGTCTCACAACTTAGGGTTTAGGGTTTAAGGTTTTAGGGCTTCGGGTTTAGGGCTTAAGGTTTCAGGGTTGCGGGTATAGGGTTTGGGGTCACCAGGAATTACATACGTAAGAAATAGGGTACACTGAAACAGTTGTCCAACCTGTTCGTGTGGTAGCCATCCTACCTATAAGTGGGCAAAGCAAGTCATAATCAGACAATGTCCTATAGTCTTGCAAAATTCCAGCAGTTTGTATTTGCTTTTCCACTACAAACGTAGCGGTGTGCGTTCTTTTGAAGGTCATAGACAACGTGGTTACTTCCATTTTCTTGTCCTGTACGAGGGCTTCGTAGTATAGCTTACGTTCCACCCATCTTCCTTCATTTCCTGCTAACCCAAACAGCCGTTTCGCTTCGACGGTCGGCTGAGAGCGCCTCTGCCGTCCTCCAGGAGGCTGGCGCTTGCTTGTTTTTGTTTAGTGGGTTCAAAGTTTAGGGTTTAGAGTGGGACGATGTTAGGCCTTTCTTGAGGGTGGAGCAATAGGGGTCAAGATTTGGTTGGGTCTGCAGGGCTTAATGTCGAGAGTTGTGGATGAAAGGTGTTGGGCTTTAGGATGCTTCAGGGTTGGAGAGATAAGTTCAAGTCCCCAAGAAAAACCTTCTTAGGATCTCGATGGTGCTGCATGTTGGTTTAGGTGGAGGTAGCTCCTTCCAGGCTCGCATAAGGTATCCACTTCAGAAACGGTGATGCAGGCAGGAAGGGGATGGATTTTCTTACGGGAGATATCTTGAGATGCTCAACTGGCACCCCGAAACCCCACACCCTAAACCCTAAAAAAGGCAGGCTGCCCAAACGTTTCCACCTTCTCAGTGCGCTGCCGGCTTGTCACTACAAATCACTATACCAAGAGAACTCAACCTCAATCGCAAATGGCACACTTTGAAACCTGACGTGAATGCCCGGTGTCGAAAGACAACCGGAATGGCTAGTTTAAATGCAAAAACGGAAACATCCGAGCAGAAGTGGGGACTACCGGCTCTCCGGGCACAACTAAGGAGCCGGAAACCCCCGCGCCCCATCACCCTGCGTCACGGTCCTAGCTGCTGCACAGGCTACAGAATCGATTCGAGGTGCTGCCTGCTCAGATGGGAGCATGGGCTTTAGGGAAAGCAGGCAGCAAGTAAGGTAGGATTTTGATCAGTTTTCTCCAAAGGACACCCAAGAATACTCTCACCAACGCTGCCAGGGAACCCATGCTATACTATGTATTCTAATTCCGGGGCCTTCCGAAGATGAAGAGGGGCCCTTATTTCTCGGAAACTTCCTCTTGGGGTCTGGTCTCTACTCTGTAGGAACTGATCCCCTACACCCAAAAGGGATTATATGGGCTACAGTCAATATTCGGTTTATTCAAGAACCCTCGATAGGGGACGTATAGTCCCTCTTGCAGTTGACTACTGTGCCTCATATAGCTCCCAATAAGGAACCCATGTCCATTGAATTATGTCAGAAATGTAGCTCATATGGGGGTACATGGGGAATGGAAAAGAAAATGGAAACGATGGTATTTAAAGGCTTGGGCTCGGGGGTAATGATGAGCTGCCTCACTCCCTTTCATCACCACCCCATCAAACAACCATTGTCCAATTTAATTATGTAGGAGAAGGTATTTTCATTATCAGGAAAGTAGGGGGAGGTTATCTTTGGGGGAGTGGGTTATGAAGGACTTAAGGCTATGGCCTTGGTATAGCATGAGCGTCTTCCTGGCTAGATTCGGCGTGACACCACTACAACCTAGGAAAGCATGAAAGCGGTTGCAGTCTCCAGCACGTGAAGGATTTAGGGTTTGGGTTCGGTTGCAAGGATTTCTGGCTTAGTGCTTGATACCAATGCTCTATACCAACGCAGATGTTATAGCAAATGCTGATAGTCCTACAAATTTACATGTTTCTTGTCCGCAGTAGAAATCATCAACAATTGAGCTATAGGCGGGACGTTTGCTATATGCATTCCACGTCTTCTGTCCTGCCAGCGCGCGCTGCAAGCCCTCGCCACACAGCAACGTCACAAACTCTAAAGCCCACAACATGCATACCTAGAAACGAACATGATCACTGCTCTTTGAAGGCAAACTTTGCCCCGTATCGCCATGGTCCTCATTTATCCCTATAAGCCGACCCCTTAATGGCACCTATGTCTACACCTGCCCCAAAACAGTAAATAGCCTTAGTATAAGAAACCTTCTCTGTCCATACACCCTGAAAACTTGAACCCTAACGCCCTGACCCGGCTGGACCTCACAACCCTCCTTGGCGCATGTATGATTCGAGTTCCCAAGGTGGCCAATGTGGAAAATCATCCTCTGTCTTAGAGACTTCCAGGAACCAAGAATGTTTTTTTCAAAAGAGTCTTGAGATCAAACCCCATACATACAGAACGAGAGACAGAGAGATAGAGAAATCTACATCTATATATATATATATACATACGCACACACATATAAATGTATATGAATATACGCAAAATACTAAAGATACATATCTGTATATATATATGTATGTAGACACTCCCAGCTCCAAACCCCGCCATTGGGCCTCATGGCGGCATGCCGCGGCTCAAAATGAAATCCTTAGGCGTGCATCCATGGAATGAAGCTGTGGTGAAGGGCTAAAGCAGTCATAGGGTTTGGGGTTTAAGGTTTGGGGTTTGGGGTTTAGGGCTTAGGGTTTAAGGTTTGATGGTTTAGGGTTTAGGATATGGAGATTGATAGGGATATTTACGGGCACATAGGGTTATGGAGTGCTATTCAAGTAGGAAAGAACATGGATAATGACATGAAAACTACTGTTTAGCGTTGTGGGTTCTGCTTCTGGGTCCTCATGCTCAGAGTTTCGCGGCTTAGGTTTCAGGACGTAGGGGCCAGGGTTCAGCAGCTAGGGTTTAGAGTAATCACCTGCAGCTGGTGTTCTCCCAAAACATGCAACCCTCTCCGAAACTGACATACAGCTCCCTTTCCGAGAACAGTTGTCGTTCCAGGTCCCTTTTTGGGGTTCCCGGCTCATTTCACAGAGGGTAATTAGTCTCTTGAAGCTCTTGCAGGGAATGCTTATTATTAGTGTTGCTATTACTATTCTTACCCAAAAATACTATACCATCTTTCATTTGCCATTATCCCTATATGACCCTCAAGATATGGGAGGGTGAGAAGATTAATAATCGGGAAGGGGATTCGTTTAGAGTTGTAAGGCTCTGGGGTTGAAGAGGTTGATGGTGCTGTGGATTTTTAAAATGGTACATCTTGTGGCTTCCAAGGGTTGGGTTTAGAGTTGTAGTGCTTAGGGCCTAGGGCGAAATTAGGCCCGTGCAAGCGTTGGGTGTTTTCAGGTAAGCACAGGCCAACACATCTCAGGAAATGAGCATACGCCAAACATGCGTCGCGCGTACCCAGCGCATCCCCCTGCAGAACCGAAAGCCTGAACACAGCACGCCCCAAACTTAAAAAAAACTCAATCCTATACCACCCTAAACCCTGACCCCCACCCTATGTAACCCACCCTCAATCCTATACTACCCTAAACCCTGACCCCCCTATACACCCTATGTAACCCCTACATTGCATAACCCCTATACACCCCCTATACTCCCCATATAACTCCCGTACTAGATAACCCTTATTTATACAACCCTACACAAGCCCCCCTTAAACATGCGAATCGTCGGCCTTCTTAAACTGGGTTGCTGTTAACGAACTTAGTTTAAGTCACTATGTCGAGGTTTGGGTTTAGGGATCAGGGTTACTTGATAATCCCCTACAGTGGAGAATCAAATGGAAAAGACCATGGAACATGAAATCGAAACCGGGGGAATGATGGGGAATATAGGGGTCTAA
The DNA here is from genome assembly GCA_905231905.1 of Symbiodinium pilosum. Lineage (NCBI taxonomy): Eukaryota > Dinophyceae > Suessiales > Symbiodiniaceae > Symbiodinium > Symbiodinium pilosum. The sequence goes on along the minus strand of CAJNIZ010045118.1, from coordinate 38,041 downwards.
GGAACTTAATTCAAGTTACTATATCGGCGAAACCATATTATGAATTACTATGTATACCCATTATGTTAACTCAATTTATGTTCCTCAACAGCAACCCAGTAAAGCCTCTTGTGCATCCGTGGCACGGCTATCGTCTTGGCGATGAGGTCCGCTTCCTGCAGTCGGGGGGCTGATACACAGGAACGCAGGGTTTAGGGTTTAGGGGTTTATGGTTTCGGGATTAAGGTTTAGGGTTTTAGGGGGTTAGGGCTTAGGGGATTAGACTTCTTGCGCCATTCTTGGCGTAGAGACACTCTTTCATGTGTTTCCGCGGCGGCTCCAAGAGCTTCAGGGTGAAGAGAAGCAGAGCGCTGCGGGTGAGGCGATCCGTCCACTACGTCCTGTCTTCCAAGGACGAGCTCCCGGGTACGCAGTTTCGCTTCATCGTGCGGCACTCCGGTGACAAATCTGCGGTTAGCTGGATTGTGCACGGTCGCGAGGGCCACGTGCATCAAGTGGTGTTGATTCTGACGGACGTGGCCAACAAATATACGGTGCTTTGGCATGCTGGAGCGGCCGAAGCGGCGCGAGACAGCGTCAAAACGCGGCCCAGGAGCTGTCGTTTGACGCTAGCACGACGCCGCTCAAGAGGCTGAGGGCTGTGAGAGATCGCCTGCCGACGCCCCTGAGGAACAGCGTGGCGTGGTTGGACTGATGACTTGCCGAGCGTGGTGCAATTTACGCACGATCCCAGATGTTTGGAGTCTGTGCACGTTTTCTTGGCGCGTGCCACAAGTTGGTGCTGTTTTGGCGCTTCCGAAAGAGCAGGCCGTTGGAGCTAGTCACCTCGCAGAATCCAGACCATCCCCTGTAAATTAGTATTTTATTTGGGGATACCATGATACCCCAATAATGGAGAATCAAATGGAAAAGAAAAAAATGGAAAATGAAATGGAAACCCTAGGTCCCCTTAAAGGGGTATATAGGGATATACCCCAATAATGGAGAATCAAATGGAAAAGAAAATGGAAAATGAAATGGAAACTGGGGTTAGATAGGGGTTATATTGGGGACAATCCGTGGGCCCAGGACCCCTCAGCACTGAGGGAGCCTTACTGAGGGTGCATATCTTGAATTTTCTGGTGGACTTGCTGTTAGCATGGAGCACTGCTAACTAAGCAGTGGGCCAGATTCAAGCTAATACTGGCTTTGAAGGTTTGCAACAACATTGATAGAGTTTACGTATACTATCAACCTTCATGCAAGAAGTAACTTCCGTGTGGAGATGCCACGGCTTTGCAAATCGGTCGCATACATGCGCGGATTTCAAACCCCTACGCTGGAACGGAACGGACAGATATGATGAGGAGAAGATTCGTAGAATGGTGGGTTTCCTTCTTGGGGTTTAAAAATGAGGGCCATGCTATTCATTCTGCCGGGTGCATGGTGGCGACACTGGCTGACTCGGTTGTGAACCTCATAGCCCCAAGGCTGACGTTTTCCTCACAATGTTTAGGTTAAAACCTTACCCAAAAATGGAATGCTGCTGAAACCTCACGTATAAATTCTACCATATGAAATCGTTTGGTACACCGAAAAACCCGAAGCCACTGTCTGGACCAACACTCTCTTAACCCTGAACCCTAAACCCTGAATACCTAGACCCTACAGTCAGTAACCCTGAACCTTAAACCCAACGTACTTTTGTTGTCGTTAAGGCAGGCTTGGAGAGCTAGGGGCTCAAGGAGGAGATACTTGAAGGTTCACGGGACTGCAGTGGAAACTACTTGTAACTGGGCTACTGACCTTACATACTCATGACCCTCCTATCTGGACCTACATGTGGTATTCCAAGTATAAAGCCCCATCTACATGTAGTTACTACGTCCCATGAACCTTCCAGTACGGCACAAGGGCCGGGAGTTCCAGCCTCCCGCCCACCCTTGCTGGGTATCACTTTGTGCCCGTCGCTGTGCGAGATGCTCACCGGGTCCTCATACCTTCGAGCAAGGGAAACCTAGCTGATGAGTTTCCTGCCACCCAAAAAATAACCTTTGATTATAACAGGACAGTAATATATATATATGTATATTTATATATGTATATATATATATATCCTAAACCTTATAGTAGTTTTCCATTATCGCAATATAACCCCAATATAACCCCAGGTATAACCCCTATTAATGTATAACCACTATATATAACCCCGATATAACCCACATATAGCATGCCCCCAAGAGGCTTCAGGCCGCCTATCTAGTTACTAGGGCCGTAAGTGCAAGAAAATGAAGGCTTTCACTGGAGAATTTAGAGTTTGTGACGGTTCAGGTTTTAGGGGTTTTGGGTTTGTGTTGTTGTTGCTCCTGATTTACGTCGTCGTTGGTCATTGCAAGCTTCTGTGACACTAATGTCGGTCATCCTGATAACAAACTTGTCTGAGCACAGCTAGCACAGGCAAGAAAAGCAGTGAGAATAACGGTTCTTTTCAAGCTTTCTCTCGGGCAATACCGGAAATCTACGATAACAGGGAGATGCTCCACATGAAGAGTACAAACTAGAAGAACCTTACGTGAAATCACAGCAGCGTCGATGGAACGTCTACGGCCACAGGAAGAAAAAGTAGCTTCAGGACCTAAACCCTACACAAAGCCCTCGACACTAGAACTACTTTGCATGAGAGCGGCACTTCTGCTGTACACCGGTTTGGGGTTCAGGGTTGTAGGGGAGGGGGGTCTCCATAATCATGGTCATAGTATTTGGGGGCTTATATTGAGATCACGTCTTTGAATGGTAACCACCATTTTGTTTTCAATGTTGTGAGGAATCGGGCCCCCAAAAACTTTGAGGGCCCGGGAGTATTTTCACGTTCTGGGTTTTTGGGCTCTAAATACCCTAAACCCTACAAGCACAGCTGGGAGGCAGCGAAAGCAGCGGAAGCATTGGATTTGTGTCCTCCTTGCCGGAGATGTGGAGACTTCCTTGCGTTGGGATGGGCAGGTGTTTAAGGTGAAAATCGGAGCTCCGCGTTTTCGTAGGTCCGCTACTTGGAGTTGTAGGGCAATTTCAACCCAACGCAACCGTGTGTATTTAGAATCCAAGTCGAGTTGCTATGACTATGTAAGGGATTGAGGATGATCGGTGAATCTACCTGGCTCATATCCGGCAGGCATGTGCGCTCTTGCCGCCCCCCCTAATGCCCGAAATCGCAGACACGATGAGGCCGCGACTCATTGGAAGGGTCTCGGCAAAAAGCTCCGGTCGCTGCTCGATCCACCCAGGGCCTCGTGTCCGTGAAAGGGGCTGAGATTTTAGGGTTTAGGGTTTAGGGTTTAGGTTTTAGGGTATGGTAGAAGGAGACTACTTGGCTGGGGAGGAATTCTATACAAGGAGCAACAATATCAAGGGCTTCGTACATTCAGTATGTTGTCCCCTTAAGTAGATAGAAGATAGCTTTGGGTATATTATAATAAGCTCCACTGTGAGGGAGTGGGGACAGCATCAAAACTGCCAGCAGCAGCTGCAGTGAGTGCTCAAAAACAGCGGCTTGGGTCGGGCCCCGCCCACTAATATTAGGGGTAAGATGAAGGTCATATTGGGGTTATATTAAGGTTGTATTGGGGTTATATTAAGGTTATCTTGGGGTTATATTAAGGTCATATTGGGGTATTAGGTCATATTCGGGCAAGATTAAGGTCATATTTGGGTTATTGCATTATATTGGGGTAAAACTAGTGACTACAAGGGCTGATGGAGCAGGGGTTGAACAAGGCAAATTGAGAGGCTTGTCAGGCTGTTTCTTGCTCTCACCCGCACAGACGGCTAATCCTTAAGCGCTGAATCGTCAATCTTGGCCGACAACCCTAATTACCCAAAACCCTAAACCGCGTGCTCAATACATGAATCCTTAAGCACTTGGCCTCCCGTCACCCTCAGACATGAAGTGTGTTCACAATGCCCTTCTATAACACTCAACTGAGGTGCAGAATCCCTTGTACTTGCCACAGACTCCCAAGAGCACCGATTCTCTGATATTGGGATCTGTCTTAGGGAAACGCTCACTCTGGAAAACCACACACATACCTTCGGAGGACCCCTCACCCTGTAATAACAGGAATATCAGAGGACCCTATTATCCCTTAGGGTCACTATACTGGGGGGGGGGGGTCCACCTAACACATACTCCCCAGGACCCCTAAGAGCCCATCTTTCTGGAGAAGCTCCCGGATGCCTGCGGCGCAGCAGTGCACCACGAAGCCAAAATTTACGCCTGGCAACAAGGAATCTGACGCCCAAAAACCGAAATGACTGAAGGGCTCTGCTAGCTGTCTACCTAGGGTTGGCATCTGGGGTTTACAATTTCAGGGGTTCTACTTTAAAAATGCTCTGGGGTGGGTTGTTCCTGTTGTTGCTGGCGCCTTGTTCTGAGTATACTCCAGAGCCACTATTCAGATTCTTGGAATTCTGACTCAACATGCTAGTCCAAGTGGGCCTCTTAAGCTTTGTAGGTCCGTCAAGACATCTGACACCTAACATTTAGTTATGTATGTATGTATGTATGTATGTATGTATGTATACACCAGTTTCCATGTGATTTTCCATTTTGTTTTCCATTTGATTCTCCATTATCCCAATATTATCATAATAGTGGGGCAAGCATGCAAACGCACAACTCCACAACCCTCAAGCTCTGCCCCGACAGTTCCCATGCTGACTCACCAAGGGTATCATGCTCATGTCATGACTTCACTACACTTATGTTTTCACTACATGACCAAACATGCTGCAGAACAAAAAACAAAGAAAACATGGGAGTCCCAACAGAGGACCCATGGCCCTGGACCCCAAAATCTTAAGAACAGCCCATGTGATCCGATAGATCTGCCGCGGCACCCAGGGTATGGCCTTCTTACCAATCTCCAAATTCACATGGAGCCTCCAAAGGGGACCCATAAGACTACTGTCCACTTGAAGGATCCCAGATGTTGATCCCTGCTACTTTGAAGGAGAGTAATTAATTATGAGGGTATATGACCTGGGAACAAACAAGCAGGGCCTTAAGACAACAATTGACGTACGGGAGCTTCTAAACATAGACGTACCCTCTCAATTTCAGGAAAGTGGAGGGGGGGGGGAATAGTGCAAAATGGATTAAGCGGTCACGTTAGTATGTGCATCATTTTGAGAGCGCCCACATGGACATTGAAAAAAAGTTCCTCTGGAAAAACTCGGAATGATCTAATCCCTGGACACTTAAAATCCTAGCTTTAGTCCAGGATGGTTGGTTGTTTCTACAAATAAAGAAACCCTAAACCCTGAAACCCTAAAACACTGAACCCTAAACCCTAAAGGGCCTCAAATCTCAGAGAAAACCCTTCGGTTCGGCCTTGCCCGGCAACTGCTTGAGCTGCCAGGAGGCTAGCCATGTTCGCACCCTTCCAAGGCTTAAAAGTCTAGGCTTTATAGGGCTTAAGGTTTATATAGACTTGGGGAAATTTTCCATAAATCAGTGTATCTTTTGGGGTAAGGATTCTTGCATTTTGTGGCCTATGTTGGGATGCTACCATTTACGGAAACTACCTACCATTTAGGGAGGTTGAGGGTGTGCGGGTGACTCGGACTTAGCCTAGGGCCTTAGGGGATAGGATGTGGAGTTACGGTATTAACGGCTTCTTGGGTTTAGAGAGGGAGCTTTGACTACAAAACCCTGTGGGCTCCGGCCTTGCGGATGAGGGCTGAGGGCTTGGGCTTTTTGCGGTTCCTACTTGCGGGGTCTTCACTAGGGTGTTTCTCACATCATTACCTATGTACAATGTATTCCTGCATAAAAAGTCCCAATCATCCCCCCCGCTAATCTCTCATTTTGAGAAACCCTTTTGAAACTTAGAGACAGCATCGGCCATTGGGGCTTTGGCAGGCAGAAGTTTGGATACCTAAACCCCAAAAGTATGTAAAATAAGCCCTAAACCCATAATAACAGCCATAAAGGCAATTATTTCATATACTTTTGGGGTCCAGGTAGTGTAAATTGTAAGTTTTTTCCTGCCGGCAACTTGAGCTTCGGGCTCTTGAGGATGCGGGCATTCCAGCTGACTGCGGTTGGGGACTGCAGGGGGTAGATTCCTTAGGGTTTAGGGTTTATAGGGTTTAGGGTTCATATATCCTATATAGGGTTTAGGGTTTACAGCTCAATGAATTGACGGTCCAGGGCTCACGGATCCAGCAGAGGAACCCTGGAAGTTCTACCCCTAAAACTCACAAATTCCAACGCTCCAGCAGCCGAGAAGATACCGAATCAAGTCAGGAAAAGCTCACTGCGCCAAAGGTCCTATACTGTCCACTCCCATCCCCACCCAAAGCCAAGACCTCTCTCCAATACCCTATGCCAAACCCGAAACCTGAATGCAAACCCTTAAACCCTGAAACCCTCCGATCATACACCTGAATCCTAAGCCCTAAACCCGAGCCCTGAACCTTGGCCCTTCATGGTCTAGGGCTTAGGGTTTTAGGCTATCGGGTTTTTGGGTTTAGGGTGCTTCGCCGCCTGCGAGAAGCCAAAAATGCCATCCAGGGGCTCCTGAGCCATGCTTGGGGTTGAGGGTTACTTCCCATAGAACTGATACACATGCCCAGACTTGGAGTCACTTTTTAGGGGTCCCCATGATAAAGAATAGAACATATTGAGCTATTGTACAAAGGGGGGCCTCCTTTTTTGGGAATCTACGTATACCAGACTACTATCAGAGGAACGACACAAGAGTTTCAATCACTTTCCTTGCAAGTAGCTGCGCTCCGCTAGGCTAGCATGGAAACTCAAAAGAGGCCGGATGCAGACTGCAGTCCATTCTAAGCGTCTACAGGGGGCCGTGTTAGTTCGGGTTTGGGGAAGGGCACTGGGGCTCTACCGGATCTGGGATCTTGTGGACGCGGAGTCCTGGGTCTTGAAGCTTTGTGCATTTCGGGTTGGGGCAAATGCTCTGCTACGCAAACAGCTGCAATGAAGCTATCCCCAAGTGACCTTGCACCCTAAACCCCGAAAAAACCCTAAGCTCAGCCAAAAGCGTGCAGGGAAGCCAGCTCGAACCCCCTAGAGGTCACGTTTTTTGTAGCAAGCATTGCTCGTAGCAGTTCATGCGTGAAAGTGGGCCATGGTTTGGTTAAACTCCTTAGGGAATACCTGGGCCGCGGCGTGCTTCTTCAGGAGATTCTGCAGGTAAACCAGGCTTTCATCCAAGTCGTGGTACTGTCCTTTGGGGTTTAAGGTGTTAGGCTGTAAGGCTTCAACTTTTTTAAGTGCTTAGGGATTTGCGGGATCTGTGTTGGGCTTGGAGGCGGTAAGGGTTGTAGGGCTTAGCGTTCTTGGCTCAGGGCTTTACGTCTTTGTCCATGTCAAGTAGGAATATATGGCGTATGGGTACGTAGTTCACCGAGAAACCCCCAAACTTACCCTAAATGCCTTAAATCCTTTAACATCTTTTCCTCCGGGCGGTTTGGAGACTTAGTCGACATACTTCCTAAGCGGTAATACAGTGTGACATGACATGATAACATCAGTGATGCCCACCCGCCAACCCTGGAAACCCTGACCCCGAAGACTCTCAAACCCCTAAACATGTGAAACCTGAACATCCCAAACCCTGGACCCTACAAGCTAAACCCTAAACGTCGAACGTTAAGCCCTAAACGTTGAACTTAAACCTGAGCCCTAAACCCTAAACTTTGAACCCTAAAACCTAAACCCTGACAATCTCAACTCTACACCCTCATATAACCCCTTATAATCCCTGTAGTTTCCATTTTCTTTTCCATTATCTCCACATAACCCCAATATAGCCCTAATATTACCCCACTGGGTATCCCTAGTAGTAAACCTCTAAACCCTAGACCCTGAACCCTAAACCCTGAACCCTGAACCCTAAACCCTGAACCCTAAACCCTGAACCCCCGAAGCCGGGCGGCGAGAGTCCACTGAGGTGCCCTCGCCCTGCTTGAAGCGTGCAAAATCGTAGAATTCTTGACCCTTGAAGGTCCGGGACATCTCCTCCCAGGATTGGTAGGGCTTATGGCTTGGGGTATATTATGTACTGGTTATATATTGGGATAATGGAAAATAAAATGGAAGCTACTATATTAAAATCGGGTTAAGGGTTTTAAGGTTGAAAGTTGAGGGTTCAAGGTTTAGGGGTTAGAGGTTTAGGGCTGAGGGCTTAGGGCCGTCGCAGGGTTTGGGGGGGTCTAGCGCTTCAGAATTGCGGGCAGCAGCAAACCCTAAACTCCAACATCCCAGACGCCAGGCCCCGAGCCTCCAACGTCTCAACCCTGAGCCGCAAACCCTAAGCCATAAACCCTCCACCCTCGGCATCAGGGATTTTTAGCCCTGGAGATGTCTGGATTGGATTAAGGGTTTAGAGTTTGCGTTCAGGGTTGGATCCAATTTAGTTGAAGCATTTGAGTGGGATATGCTACACGATGGAACAGCTGCGACACATGAGGCATGATCTTCCTGCAGGGAACGACATGGATGAAGTGGGCTTCCCCCAGGACCCAGCATAGATCACGAACTCCTCCAAAACAACTGGGTTTCTGTGAAGGAACTTACAATGAGTTACCATAATATGGGTATATAGTAGATAGTGGGGTCTCCTTACTTTAGTAACTTAATGTAAGTTCCTTAACAGCAACCAGAAAAGGTCACAAGCAAAGCAAGGGTAAATCTCCTGTTGAAGCTGTAGGCGCTAGGGTACAAGCACCCACAATAGGCAAAAACATGGCCTTCATCAAGAAGGACAGGGACACGTCATGGAAACAGAGTTTACATAGGAGTGTATTTCGAAAGTAGAGGGCCTAAAGAATTCGCGCATGTTCTACTATAAACAGATATATCGGAGCTATACGGGAATAATGTTGGCAATGCCTCAAATGTCTACCCTCGACACACTGTCCTGCTCTTTCCCATGTAAATCTCCATTTGTTAGTAGTTCTTCAAGCTTCTACCAAAGATTCCGACCCTAAACCCTAAACCCTAAACCGCATAGATTCCGGCCCTCTCCTCCCACATGGGGTTGCTGGTCTCGGCCAGCATCCTTAGATGATGTTCTAGGTTGCCCAAAAAAACCGTTGCATCCGAGGGGTGATACATGTGGTATAGGATTGTACAATGGAGATCAGAGGGGATTCCCTTTAGAGATTACAGAGGGGCTAGCTTCAGAAAAGCCAGCAGAAAGACGAAGCCAGGCCTATGAGATTCCTAACGCCTACTGTAGAATCTATATACATAATTACCCAGGGAATATGGGGCCAACATAATATTGATATAAAAAATGTGTTCTTCTAGAGTAGTCGATGCTTACAAAGCTCCAGGGGGGGCCTTTTGACCGGCATTCAAAAAACTACGTGGCACTTAGGACCCAAACGAAGGGTTAACCCTAAGGTACCTACAATAGAAGTATAAGGGAATCCCACCGGGTTAAAAGTCTGAGGTCCAAGCTAACTCTCAAGGAGAGAACATGCCGGCATCCTATCTTGAGACTTGAGACACGGCCATCAGTCTCAACAGAGGACATAGACACATAGACGAGGATTCCGTGTCATTTCATTGTTTCCCGATTGCTTCTCCGTTGCCGGGGTAGTATCCCCCCGCCCTGTATGTCCCTATGTAACTACCCCCCTATATGCCAGTATATAACCCTATCTATATATATATATATTCATATATATATAATCCCTAAACCCTAAACGTCCTAAACCCTACACCCTAAACGCTGAACCCTAAACCCTATATCCCTACTAATGTCCGTATGTTATCCTTACAGGTGAGGGTTTGACCATAGCGACGAGCTCTGAGATGTTCGGAACCTGTTTGTCATCCTTGGATATGAGCCATAGTCTAAACTCCTAGTATCGCCCTTAATAACCCCTATAGTAGTTCCCTATATAATCCATATATATCCCCCTTTAAGCAGTTTAGACTACAGCTGATATGAGCCACACCCACTCTTTAGGGTTTAGGGTTTAGGACGTTTAGGGTTTAGAACGTTTAGGGTTTAGGACGTTTAGGGTTAGGGTTTAGGACGTTTAGGGCTTCGTGTTATTGCCGGCATAATTTTTTGGACATGGGTTCCGCTTAGGGAATATATTCGGGACAATACTGAACTACGACAGGGAGCCCTTTGTGCACCCTTAAGCCTAATGTTGACAGCAGCTCAAATACTCCCTATAAGCCACCATATCATCGCGGTTTCCATTTCATGTCAATTGTCTTTTCCATTTGATTCTCCATTATTGGGGGCACATGGATCCTGTGCCCGTGTGGAGAAGCTGTAGTATTTGGGCGACAAGTGCCCTCACGCTGGATTACACAGCCTGTTGTGCAGGGGTTTTGGGGTTTTGGGCATAGGGCGTTGTTCTCCAAAGCAATGTCAAACAAAGGCGCGGGCGCAATGAAAGGTTCCAGGGATATTGAGAAGAGACACTTGCGCTGAACCCACTGAGCCTCCACCCTGCCTAGCAGAAACCCTCGGACCTCACCCCCAATTATTATGGCAGTTTCCCAAAATCGGGGGACCCCAATATAGACCCCAAAACACTATAGTCCTTCTTATAAGGACTCCCAAACATGCAGCCCTTTATTTTGGGAAATGCCCTAGATATTGGACCCAAACCTGACGAGCTCAATCACAAAACACTGAAACCCTAGACTTAAACCTTAAGCCATGGACCCCTAGACCCTAAACTCTGGAGGCCCCAGTTCTGTGAGACGAACTATTAATATCATCTTTACTAATCCCTTCCTCATATTAATAAACCCCCTCTAATAATAAATAATAAGTCCGGGACCCCAAAAAATTCCTCATGAGCATTTTAAAAGGGGCTGTACTAATGTTGAAAGGAGCCAGACCATAATGAATTAGGGGGGTTTTGAGGTCATTAGCGGGGTATAATAGAAACTCCAAAGGAATTAGGGATCCGCTTGAC
>CAJNIZ010045118.1:0-26988 GCA_905231905.1 Symbiodinium pilosum | reverse complement strand
ATTGATTTTAAAAGGAATTCTAATTAAATTTCAATTGAGTCTAACGGATTTTAATTCGTTTTCCATTTTGCTCAACGGAATGTAAAGGCGGCCCTACCAAATCCTTTCAATAAATATGCCCCCCTAATAATACATAATTTCTGACCCCCCGGATTATTTATTATTACCAGGGAGGGGGTGGGGACGTCGTTTATTATTAGGGGGAAGGGATTATATTCTTATTACAACTACTCATATTACTATTATTTTGTTTACAAGGATCCGCCCCTCCAGGAAGATGAACTCCACGGCATCGCCGCAGAGTTTCACGGCCCGCTGTAGCTGCACCTGACTCGACCGGGAATTGAGGAGGGACCCAAAGAAGCGTGCTTTGATGGCTGAGCCAAGTAGGACCATCTTCTTCCTGTAAAGCACTATACCCGAAAGGAGAATGCACGCTTTCTCCATATCGGGGACTACAATGAGCACCATTAAGAATAAGACTCACTCTCATCAGGGCGACGTTAATCTCATCACGCTTGGGATAGAACACTGAAAAACCTGGACCTGCGGGCATCCTAACACATCTCTACATGCCCTGAAACCGCCGTCAATCTCCGTCTCACTGTGTTCTGGGAATGGCGCATGCAAGAATTTCAAGGCACACCTGGAAAAAACATAGAAAGCCTTTAGCATAGAAGAAGTACATTGAAGAATCTAGCCCTTGAATAATCCAAAAGGCTAGTCGTATCAGTTCCATCTTCTTGTCAATGACAGACCACCTGGCCCTTCAAAACCCTCAGTCTACAGTAATGCTTGCTCTCAAATCTTGAAAATCTTAACCAGATACCTTGAACGCCCTAACCGCCCCAAAAGCTGGCGTCATCTGCATACTCTATACCTCCTGGAAGACGAAAATGGAAACTGGTGTAGCCCCTCTTAGAATCTTAGAAAAACCTTTAAGCCCCGTTTACAGGTCTGGGGTTCCATTTAGCCTGGAAGAGGCTACAATGAAATTCCACATCATACTCTTGCACAGGTAAGGCAGTGCCTTATCGTGTAAATTCCATAAAAGTTTGGGATTTAGGCATATTACCACTTGAGATGCTGAACCCTAAGCCCTGAACCCTCAAGCCTAAGCCCTAAACCCTAAGCCCTAAACCCCAAACCCTATACGCCCTAAGCCCTAGACCACCATAACACCTAAACCCTAAGCCCAAAACTCCAAGCCCTAAACCGTAAACCCTAAGCCCTATAACCCCTGAATCCTCCCAAAGTCCGACAGTCTGAGTAGGCACCCGGGTGACGTTGCCGTTGCTGCAGGTGCCGTGGAGGCAGGCTACCTTCTGCTGCCAGGTTCTCTATGTTGATAGGTTTTAGGGTTTTGGGTTATATAGTGTTTAGGGGCTTCAGCTTCACACTAAACAACAGGACTGGGGACCACATGCGAGGCCAGAATGATGCGGGAAAATTGTGTTCGAACTCTACGGCAACAAAGAGGTAAACGTTCCTCTCAGGGAGAGAATGGAGTATCACATGAGGGCTTCGGTTTTAGTGCTTGCATCCTACTCACCCACCCGTTTCACCCCTCTCTACGAAGGAAGAAGACTCTACTTGCAGTATAACTCATTACCTAGTAAACAACCAAGTCAGCCCCTGTTCACAACCACAACTTCGCCCAATTTCACAGTAGCCCTCCGCCCGCAGCCCTACCCCGAGCCCTAAGCCCCTCATCGAATTGAAAAGGCACCCTGAACCATAAGCCCTAAACCCCAAACTCTGAAGGCTACTTGGTAAGGACGCCCAACTCTTAAGCCCTAAACTCTAAACCCCAGACTCTGAACCCTATGTGAGGACTCCAAACCCTAAACCCTAAACAACTTCCAGCCGTGGGGCACGCAGCGGTCGACCTCGTGGCGGCTTCGGGGCCATCCAGGCCTTCAACCCAGCTGTATATGGGGGTTTTCCAAAATTAGGGGGTACCTTTTTGGGGTCCCAATAAGGACTATGGAAATTTGGGGTCTCTTTTGGGGTCCCCTAAGTTAAGGAACTACCAAATCTACTGGTCCTACATGGGGACTTGTCAAAGAAGGGGGCCTCATACAGGCCTGAAGATATGGCGGGTTCCTGAAAGCTGTTTGAAGGTTTTGTACCGCGGGCCTGTGCGAAAATTGAACATCCAACGTGCCCTCTTGCTGAGTTATGTGCGAGGACTTCATATCTGTTTCAGGAGGATGCATTGGTAGGGAATTTTTGTCTATGGTGTTTGCTTGCGTTTGTTGAAGCCCATACTCAGTAACTCACATATGCCAATGTTGGGGGGTAGGGAATGACTGGTCTGGAACCTTATAGACCCTCACCTAGGGGTTCAAATTGATGGGCCCAGCCCCCCGGCAGCCCACCAAGGACAGGCCCCCACAAGGCCAAAATTTGCACATGAAGCCCCCTTACACCTACACCAATCCGCTTGGTATGGCCCTAAACCCTAAACGTGGCCGTAAAATCCAAAACCCTTCTGGTCAATGTCACTTCGCAGTCTGGGACCTTCTGGCGGATAGCTGGGCGCACCTGCACATGGATCAGTTTAGGAATCAAATGGGTAGACGTGGTAGACAAGGGTGACGGTTGGAGGCCTCACAGTCAAAGGTAGACGGGTCTATAGGCTTTTCAAACCGCCTCGAAATCGTAAAGAAGAAACCAGCAAAGAATCCACTGAGACACACAGGGTTTCTATGTGCTTTGGAGCCAAACATAAAGTCCAAAGCAAGTCGTACGACCCCAAGGAGCGTTTATGAGCTTATGAACTTAGCAAGCAAAGCAATCATTGGATTTTTGCAAAAGTAAATTCCCAAGAGCTCCTATTTACGGCTGTAGGTAGAACTAGTATAAGTTCTGAAAAATTACTTAATGTCCAATTTTCCCTAGTGATAATCTTATCCAGACGAGTAAGGAGTTGTAGGCTAGCAGATTTTCCAAGATAAATTCACTATTGGTTCAACCCGGAGACAGAAGTGCCAAAAAGTCAAGGTTTGAAAGCACTCCCATGGTCTGCCCCTGAATAGGTCTGGGTGTTCTCAAACTTTGGGGTCTCTTTGGCAGGTACAATAAACACAAAACTGCCTTCTGGTACACGAAGCATCGCGAGCCATGATGATCACTTCACATGCTTCCCTCAGCCTGATACACGAATTTGCTACAAGGAGAGTCTCTCTCTGCTAGACGTGTAGAACCAGCTGAAGCCCCTCTTAAGAGAATCATGGATGTGCAGCTTGAGTGGTTTCGGTTAGATATGTTGAATTTCCGCAACATAATTGCCCCAGAACAAATGTCGTTCAGAGAGATGTTCTCATACCTTGTTGGCTGGATTGGAAGGTACCTTTTGCGTTAACATCCGTGCTTGTAAGTTCTGTTTGTTATGTAGGTCGCTTTGTTGCTTAGAGGCTTACTGACTTATAAACAGGGCAACCCCAGGACTCTTTATAAACACCACTGCGCCTTAATAGCCCTTATTCTAGGCGTCTCAAAAGGGACCCCTATTTTTTGGAAACCCTACTGACCAGCCCCTGGAAACCCAGTTTCCATTTGACTTTCCACTTTCTTTTCCATTTGACTCGCCATTGTTTGGGTAAAGCCCTCAAACGTTTCAGGGGGGAAGGGCGCTGTTAGGGATGCATGAACGCACCAAACCGCCGGAGCACAGCACGCCAGAAGCCCAAACCCTAAGCCCGAGACCCTTGTCGCCCCACACCCTAAACCATGTGACCACCATGCACTTGCTGTTCACCCAACTTTCCGATTCAGGGTAGTTGTGTACCCGGGTATACGTACCCTAGTTTGGGATACAAGGATACAGCCAGGGCCATGCTACTGTACTTAAGATATCAGAGCTATCAAAAAATCTTATTCATCTCTACATGACCCTACATCGTCCAATGCTCCCGGTATTCCCTCACAAACCCTAAACTCTAAACATCCTACACCCTAAACCCTCAACCCCAAATCCCCAACCCTTAAACCCATAAATCCGCAGGCGTCCCCCAAGCACAGAGCGCGCGACGGGCCTCGGGTGGTTCATCCGCCGGATCCGCGAAAGGATCCCAATCCGTCATGTCGACGGTCTACTTTGTAGTTTAGGGATTAGGAATTGGGGCGCATGGATGAGGGTTTAGGGCTTAGGGCTTCGGATTTAGTGTTTAGGCTTTAGGGCTTAGGGCTCAGGGCTTAGGGTTGAGAGTTTAGGGCTTATAGGGCTTAGGGTTGAGGAGTTAGATTTGAGGGATAGAACTTATGGATTAGGTCTAAGGGTTGCAGGAGAAGGGTTAAGCGACTGGGGTTCAGAGTTTTGGACGTATGGATGAGGGTTTCTGATTCGTGGGCTCACGATACCCAATGTGTTCTGCATTTCTTCGGGGTTGCTACATCAGAGATTCTACCATCTGTGGTTGTGTATCTTTCCAGCGAAGTCGTGTGAAGTTCGGTGTTGGCCCTAAACTCGTAAAACCCTAAACCCTAAGACCGTAGACCCCACACCCGTAAACTCTTAGAGGGTCTGATCCGAGGCCCCGCGCCTGGCCTTCTTACTGGCCGGCTGCTTGAGGCTCAAAAGGCTACAAGAATACATGTATACATATGCACACACACATATACATTCAATACATGTGTATATATATATATATACATCTGTATATAAATATACATATGTATATATGTACATCGGTGGGTTAGGGTTAAGGGCTATGCACAAGGGTGATATAAAGGGAATTTATATGTAGGGGGTGGGCTATCAGAAAGCCTCTCTGAAAGGAAAGCCTTGTCCTTTCCATGGAGGCAATCCAAACACGGTAACCTGTTACTCTAAATCCACGAGCCCAAGAAAATTGTGAAACACAAATATCTCCTGGGCTCTCTACATCCTGAGACAGGGGCCCTTTGTAGACTACCTATCCTGAACGGGACCTTCATGGAACCCTACACCCTAAACCCTACACCCTAAAAACCTGCAGGCCGCACCGCAAGACCAGGACCCGAGCTGTCGGTGAAGGGATCGATCATTAAGACCTGCGCCCCGGCGAGAGTTTAGAGTTTGGGCTTCTCTGTGCTGCTCTATTTTGGAATCCTGGTGAAGACCCTAAACCCTAAACCGCGTGGCTATGAAGTCGATGGTGATTCAGGGTGCTCAAAGACTGTGGTGCCATTATTTGATCCAGGGTCAGGGGCATTCCTGCATGACGGATTACACATCTCCATCTCTCTTCTAGAACCTATTCCACAAAGACAGCATAGTATACTGCTACACATGTACTTCCCCCAGTCAGGTCTGGAGTTGCATACCACTGCACAAGCTGCCAAGGAAAACACAGCCATGCATGCAACCCAAAACTATGTGAATGGAACCGCAGGCTGGTAGCTGAAGAGTCCGACAGCACTGCAATAACATATACTTCCACATCCCAAGAAGACTTGCATCAATCTGTAAACCACCAGCTTCCAAGGAAAGCCGTGAAGCTGCTGCTGTCTTGGGTGCTAATGTCAAGCGCAACCCTGAACGCTGTGCCTGTGCTGCCCCTTGAGGAATACCGAAAATCCGGCCATCGGGAGCGTTCACCGCGTGCGACCTCCACATCTTCAGGGTCTCATTTTAACTGAGTTTGCCTTTGACACGCTTGAAGGTCTGAGAGTTGACATGGGCCTTCTGTAGGGGCGGTCACTGAAGTTGTAAATTGGGCTAGGGATGCAGCATTGACGATTTTCAAGGTTTAGGATCATGGCTCCATGCCCCTGAAGCTAAGACCTTGCTCGTTTGAATGTCGTCTCATGATGGGGTGGAGTTGTATATGGCCACCTCTCCGGAATGAAGTAACATTGTATGAAGAAACTCTCATACGTAACCATCACCACTTGAGAATGGAAGGTCTGATAGTAGCCTTTCCACAGAGCCCGGTAGGGGGCCTCCCTTGCATCATTGGTCAGATGTTGTCGCTGCAAGGGTTGGCATCAGAAGTCAGCTCCTCTCGCCATACTGTAGGACAAAGATGGTAGAGGTCGCCAACCCTTGGCGCTCTAAGCTGATGCGCAAAACGCCAGCATATTATGAGCCCACTAATTACAGCCCAGACATCACTAAACGTAACCAATGAGGCGACACTTGTTCATTTCTTCTGGGGTCCGAAGCCATAGTCCCTAAACCATTGACTACAAGCCCAGCTGTTGAAGCCGAGAGGCCATTTCCGGCTTGTTGCGGAGTCAATGAGCCCAACCTGGTCATCCAAGGGTTTAGAGTTCTTTTATGACGAAAGCGAGGGATCAATAACCAATTGTGCAAGCCAAGTCTGTCTGGTCTTGCACTAGTTTACATTTCAGGCCTGAACAAGACAGAACTCTCATCAATCGCTTAAGTTCTAAATCGCCAGGCCTGGAAACTTTAGTCCTTAGAGCCTGAGCCGCTTGAATGAACAGCAATTCACACAAACCTTCCGTAAAGGGTACATAGCATCCCGCATAGGTAGAGGCAAGATCAGGGTTTAGGGTTTAGGGTTTAGGCAAGATTAGGGCTTAGGGTTTAGGATTGAGAAGTGTCTTACACATCTCCTTACTGCGCACCACTTCTAAGTCCAAATGATAGGGAAAATGTCTGAAGATCATGTTCAAACTACAGCAGGGATCTCTTGCTTCACTCCCTGTTGCCCTAAAACCTATTTAACCCCTATATATATCCTATAAACTACCCTAAGTCCCAGTTTCCATTTCATTCTCCATGTTCCTTTCCACTTGATTCTCCATTGTTATTGGGCTAATATCCCAATATTTTCCAATATCCTTATATAGACTACCCGAATATATATATATATATGTATATATACACACACTTTGATAGTGGAGTAGTTTTCATGTTGTATTCCATTCTCCCTATGGTACCCCAATATATAGAGTAGAACCCTAAACCCTAAACCCTAAACCCTAAACCCAATCCTGAAGTCCTGAGGTCCAGACCCCCAGCGTCGTGTTCAGCGTGGGCGGGCTTGTGGATGGGTCTATCCGGAGTACAGCCTTGCCATGAAGCAGGGCTTCTGGGTTGCTGTTAAGGAACTTAAATTAAGGGTTTAGGGTTTAGGGTTTAGGGTTTAGGGATATTATCCCCCTATAATGGAGAATCGAATGGAAAAGAAAATGGAAAATGAAATGGAAACTGGGGGACTATAGGGATTTAAGGAACTTAAATTAGGTTACTATATTGGGGAAACCCGATTACTTGTTATATGTATATACATACACCCATTATGGAAACATGGGTTCCTAAAAAGCAACCCAGTCGTTGACATGACTCTTGTCCTTCCCGGTTTTGGTCCTTAGAGTGAAGGGCTGCGGGTACAAGATTTGTGTCGTGTAGTGAGAAGAGGTTATCCTTGGGAAGTGGAGATCAGTAACGTCTCCCACAAGAAGAACTCTAAGAGGAACATGAGCTTCTGCACATCCTGTTGACCCACTGCAGACAACTCAAACGAGCATCTGAAGGTGCACTCCCGCATCCAACACAAAAATCCTGAGCCCTGAATTGTCCAAAGCCTAGATCTCAAATCCTACATCCCAATCTACAGCCTAAGGGTCCAAGTACCCAAATCATAGATAACTTGGGCCCACAAAGGTACTTCAGTCGCCAAGTATCTACTACTTAGGCGTTGGACCTGCAAGGACAGCCCAGAGTTTTCCATGAGAAAGCTCCAAGACATTCCAGCTCATCCTGCTTGTTTAGTTTAGGGGTTTAGGGGTTTGAGGATTAGGGTTTAGGGTTTTAGGGTTTAGGGTTATTGAATTTAGCGTACGGGGCATCTTGCACCACGTGCAGTTTAGGGTTTAGGGCATTTAGTTTAGGGCATAGGAAGGTTTAGCCAGGCGATTCTTACAGGGGCATTCCCTAGCATCCCAACCCTACAGCGTAAACTCCAGAACCGCAGAGAATCCAAGTCCATGAATGATACCCACTTTGGGCACGAAGCCCTATTGTAGCTATCGTATAGAAGCACATACATAGGAGCATGTATAGGGATATGTATATACATATCTTTGTATATCTACACCCTAAAGCTTACTGGTGGCTAGCAGGGAGTAGGTAAACATAATCCCTAGATGACGCCTTCAAAGATTCCCTTTTTCCGCACTACTATAGTCCCCATTAAGTAAATAGAATACCGAATGTATGGGGATCTTATTATCATATACCCAAAGCCATATTCTATATACTTAAGCGGGAGTATAACAAACAGTCAGAAAACTGATGATCTCAGAGCCCTACGGCTGCGGAGCCGGGTGTGCAGTAAATGCGGCCGTCAGCGCCCACGATTCCATGCATCCTGAGTCAAATGCCCATGGCAGCCAAGCAAGCTTTCAGGAGGGGGCTATATAGGGGCTATATAGGGATAATGGAAAATAATATGGAAACTACTAGTCTAGGGTTTTTTAGGATTCAAGGTTTAGGCTTGTAGTGTTTTATAGTTTCAGAGTTGAGGGTTTGGGGTGTCAGGGCTTGGGGCGCAGAGTAGGTCACTTCGTTTGATAGGCGTGTTGTGTAAGACTGGGAAAGGTAGGGAATCAACAGTACCTCAGATACCGCAGAACACTTCTGGGGGGCATGCCATCCGCCAAGAATGCATACCAAGTTTGTTGTTATGATTGTTGCCATACCCATAATGGTATTGTTCCTGATCTCCATGAAAACCCATGTATAGGCCCCTTCCAGTAAAGCATACCACCGTCTCACAGCGGAATCCCTCAAGTGCAGGCAAGATCCTGGAACAGACGTGAACTCCTGGAACAGACGTGAACTGAACTTTCGCACAAAGAAAGGGTAACCACGGGCATCTTGAGCTGGCAGCCCTGAGTCTATCCAAGACACCAAAATTCCAAAAGCCTATACCCTCCTTCGCCCAAACTAAGGTGTAACTCCATATGTTAGCTTCCCTAAAAGGGGGACCACCAAAAAGTACCCCTACTTTGGGGAAACCCTACATCCTAAACCATCTACAACCCTCCTATCCCCTTGAGATTAAACGTACCCCTAATTTTGGGAAACCCTCACATAGCAAAACATGCCCGCAGTCCAGGCAACCCCCCTCGTGTTCCATATGATTTTGCCACAGGGTAGCTACTGCAGAAAAGACAGCAGACCCGGCTTTTCCCTTGTAGTAAATAGGTTTTTCTCCTCAAATGGCTTGAGGTTTAGGATCTAGGGTATGTTGTATCTCCGAGCAGTTTACCTTATGTAGTGTTGTAAAGGGAAGAGTGCTCTCTCGTCCAGGGAGGATGTTATTTGGTCCTGGAAGGAGCCACAGGGCAACAGCGAACAGAGGGGGTCATCAAGCTCAAGTCCTGAACCTTGGATCTCCAACACTAAGCCTTTCAGCGAGCGTACCCACTGCTCTCTGACCCGTTCCCTGGAGACTCGGCCGCCCACCACTTGAGACCTCAAGTCGAGGGCTGTCATTCGTCAGATGTTGTAACGGTTGTTGCTGTCCTTCAAGAGGGTTATTTATTGTGGCAGCTGTTACTGCCATTGGAAATCCCAAGCAAGGAGCGTACTTCCCTCCAAAGCCTTGTACGTCAAGGCTGCTACGGCCTACACCCGAGTTGCTCGCTTCACTGCCACAGAACACGGAGCTCAACGTAAGGTTTGTCTTATTTGAGCTTTGTTAGATTAGGTATGGGGAATACATAGGTATAGAGATACTACCCCAGTTATCAGTGGGGAATCATGTGGAAAAGACAATGGGAAATGATGTGGAAGCTGGATTGATAGGGAGTAGGGTTTCCAAGAATAACGGGGGTTCTCCTCATGAGGAAACAGAAATGGTATTTGTCAATGAGTTTTGATGCCCTTGAAGGTGCTGTTGGCAGGTCAAGGGAGACTGTCTGCTTGCTCTTCTAAAGTCTGAGTCGCTTCAGCTTTGGAATATTGATCATAACCTCACCTTTCCTATTCGGTGTAGTCTAACCGGATTGTAAAAAAAATGTCCAACAATGACCCAGATTGACAACCCATCCGATCGATCCCTGCATGTGGTAGTATCCCTTGACCTGAGCTACCACCTACACACACTATCTGACTGCTATATGAAACCCATAAACCCCACAAACCATTCTATACCCGAAACCCTAAACCCAAAAATTCCAAGACTGTAAACCCTAAACATAAAAACTCAAAACCCTAAAACCGCTTGAGGCGCATGCTGTCAGAGCCAAGACTGCCAAGCGCCGTCACTGCCTGGTTTAGGGTTTGGGCCGGAGGGTTAAATGGGGGTTATATAGGGTGAATGGAAAATAAAATGGACACTACTATTTGGGATTTGGGGTTGAGGGTTTAGGGCTTCGGATTGAGGATTTAGGTTCCAGGATTGAGGGGTTAGGGATTGCGGCTCAGGGTTTTGGGCTTAAGGTTTAGCGCATAAGGTTTAGGGTTCAGAGTTTGGGGTTGAGGATTTGGGGCTTCGGGGTGCTCTAAGCCGAGCTGGGAGTTACTCAGCAGGAGGTTTTTTTGGGGGGTTATAAGGGTCACATAGGGCCATATAAGGCGATATAATATAAGGAGAGGTCTAAGGGATTCACACGAATATTGGGGATTTAGATTCAGGGTTTCAACAAAACTGGCAGACCCGTAGTGGGGTTCCCTAGAATCAGGATTCTATGAATTTTGGGAGTGATTACGAGCAGACCTTGTGCTGAGAACCACCCGGCTGGGCGTAGGGCTCAATACAGGGACAAACCCTAAACCCTGAACCCCAACCCTAAACACTAAACCCCAAACCCCAAACCCTTAAACCCTGAACCCTAAACCCTAAACCCTAAACCCCTAAACCCTGAACCCTAGACCCAAGTGTGCGGAGTCCGGAGTCCATGACGGTGAAGGCGCTAGATAGCAGTCCCTAAATAATCTTAAGGAGTTTAGATTCTGGCTCATATCATCTTGCGGATGGTGGGTCTACTAACCCTAAACCCTAAACCCCTAATCCCTAAACATACTTCCCGGCTCCACGGAAAACTGTTCACCAGGGTTGTGGTCCAAAAGGCACCTGCTGTCCCAAGCTCGCAAAGCTGAAATACCCCGAATTGCCACATTATCCCCCTGGTGCTTAGGAGAGTCTGGGGGAATGAATTATGGGGATTATATAGGGTCTACTATAGGGATCCATTTCCCCATCCCCTCCTGAGCACCAGGGAGTTATGCACAGAGGACTTCCTAGCAATTATCTACTCAAGGGCTGGGTTCTGAGAAGGTCGGAGGTCAACTCGCCAATTGATTACGAGATGTTCTCCTGTGAAAGCTCGAGCAACTGAAACACGTCTTGACAAGGAAGGATCAGTCAGCTACATGATTTATTTGGACGCAAACGAGATCATGGCAATTAAACGACCTTTAATTGATAGCTCCTGTTGGGCCAGGTACCATACGAGAACACCAACAAGAAGAAATGATCAGGCCCATCAGCCCAAATTGTGACTCTCGGCATCTACACATGCAGCCTTCCTGGAGTGCATTCAGTACCACAATCCTGGGTAATGTAGTCTGGCTTCTCAGTTTCGCACACATGGACGACTGCGGCTGGTAGACCTCTATTAACGTAGGCTCAGCCACGCATCCCGGACCCTTTTGGCCCCTGCCCGCCTGACTGCTGGGCTGTATCCACAGCCTCAGCCAATGCTGTTAGCTCTCAGGAGGTCTTGGAGCTTAAGTCAGCTAAATTACCCCCCCAAAAAAAAGAGAAAACCCTACTGTTAGTTAGGGATAGCCTCGCCCTAGCAGGATGGGGACAATGCCTGCAATCATCTTGAATACCCTAAACTGCTCCTTGTTGTTTCTCGCGCATGGGAGCGGAATCTCCAAGCTTCAGGCACGAAGGTCGCATCAGCTGGGATGCCAAAAATGTCCCCCTCGGGCGAGAGGACCTCACACAGATCGTTGTCTGGGAACCTTATTCCTGCTGGGCTTACCTAAGCCCTAAACCATCTAGGGCTTGCGGTACTAATGGGATGGCACAAGATTGCGAGATGCGTTCTCCAGCATGCAAAGGGCCACCAAAAACCTACCTTTGGCTAGCTAGAAATGCAGGAATGGATCCTTATAGTAGTCCCTAGATGCATTATAATAGCTTCCATCTTCTTTTCCATTCCTTCATTCCTAGCGAACCTAAGGTAAGGAAAGGGAAGAGTGCGTTCTGGGCTTGTTGTATCGAGAAGCACCCGAAGCCCTTCCAGGGTTCCTTTGCCTGCGCCTTGCAAAAACCTTCTGAACCACTATATATCTACATATATATGTATATGTCTGTGTGCATAAATATCTGTAAAAATCAATCTATATCTATATGAATACATGTAAATATACACCCAGTGGCCTTTTCTTATTCCACTTGGTGCTCCATTTGGTTTTCCATTATTGGGGCGATATCCCTAAACCCTATCCTATACATCTCTTTAGAATCTCTGTATAACCACTGTGTAGCCCTATAAAAGACCTTCATACTGCAATCCCTATCCAGCAACTATGTAATTGTGTAACCCGTAGGCCCCGCACGGCATGGATGTAGTTTTGCAAGGATGCAGCGAGCGATTGCCCGATCGCCTCAGTCACCCTAGCGGCTGCAGGTTCAGGAGGTTAGGGTTCAGGGTTTAGGGACATCATGGAAAAGATAATGAAAACTATACTAACTTCTGTATAGTATCTTGGGGTTATATAAGGGATGAGGGAAATTAACATGGAAACTACTTAGGGTGGATGACCATACTTGCCCTGCAGAGCTCCCGTGAAAGAGCCCATACAAAGAGATGGCCCACTTAATCTTTGACAATGGCACAGCTGTCTTCTGCTGCGTACAAACTCACGTCTCCAAATGTCCGAATTGAACACTGAGCGCTACTTGCTCCCTTACTCTTTGTCATCATGCGAACAGCTGTGCCTACAATGAACCCGGTATCAGCCAAGTTGCTAATTGGGAGATGGACACCGACCTCAGAACGCACAGGGAGGAAACACATGTCTTGGTCTGAGACATCATTGGGATATCCCATGTACCCATGTTCTGGCCATAACATCGGGCAAGGAGCCCGTGCCCTGCGCCTGCCCTGTTTCAGGTCAACACGACTTCTTAAGAGAATGAGATGCTGCTTCAGGGCTGAGGGTTTGGGGCACAAGAATTGTGATTGGAGCCCTTGGGGTGGGACGCCTGAGCCCTTGCTTTCAAACCCCACTGGTACCTAGTAACTACACTGCCCGAGCAAAGATTCCACAGCAAGTGGCATGGCTTGGCGACATCAAATATGAGGCATATCCAAAAGATGGGTCGTTCTTAACAGGGACCTGCGTGCGATAACGTGGTTCTCCCACCTGTAGTACTTTGCCAGAAAAATCAGGCGATGAAATGCGACCAACATGTTCACTTGGAAGCCCGTTTTGAATGTGAAGGGCTGGCTTTTGAGGGTCCTGGTCTCACGGACTATGCAGACCCTGTTTATACTGTGCTCAGACAGGGATCTAGACTAATGCAACATGCACGGAAGGAATGCCGGGCTCCTTTTACAGAGCATTGCCCCTCCGCAATTCGTGAGACGTAACAAGAAACCAAACCCTAAATCGAGGGAAACTAAATGCCAAGCTACAAGCCCTCAAAGGGTATAGGCTTTAGGGTTGCCTGAGTCCTGAATGAAAGACATCAACCTAAAATGCAAGATCCCACGGCCTTACTAAGCTTTTAAGGTTTAGGGTTTAGGGTGATGAAAAACTCCGCTGACGCTCTTCCTGTCCGCTTCTGGCCGGGAGACTGTGTGTCTATAACCTCGGACAGGTTTATGAACTTATAACGCTGTAGTCATTATCACGGGGATATTCAAAGTGCAATTGCCGATTCTTTCTTGGGGAAATTTGCATTCCTCATTGACATATCATTGGATACTATTAAACAACATTGGGTTCAGTGAAACACGCCATGAAAGTGAACAATCATGTTCAACAATGGAGAGCCAAAAAGAAACGCTTTTGCAAAGAAAACTTGGGGTTTCTCCAAGTCGAGAGTTGTCAGGATACTCTGGGAGTTTGGGGGTCAGGATTCAAGGTTCTTTTTGAAAGCTCCTACTTCACAAGGACGGTTCTGCTTGAAGGTGCTGATGAAGGGAAGCAAGGCGCAGGGAGATCAATGTCAATCCTCACAACCGAAATAAACTTGATGATCTTACATCCAGTCGCTACTTTGATGTTGAAAGTCATTCTCACTGATAGTGAAAGCCAGGAAAGGGGACACTGAACGGCATCTCCCAACAGAGTCCAAGACTAAAGTCGTCAAATTGTACTGGGCGAATTCCCCTGTCTTTTCTACAGGTGATACGACCTTAGTTGGAAGGTGCCCCTTGAAGTCAACGTTTTTCGATCTGTCCAGACGTGTTCCAGAAACAGCAGAATCATACTTTGCCAGCTGCGTTAGGACAGGGTAGACTTGCCCCACACCTCAAGCCGTACAAGACGCCAAACCCCCGGAATAGTCGGATGAAACCATCCTCAAAAGCACAAACACTCTAATCCCAAAAGCCCCTAAAGGCCACCCCTCCCCCCCCCCGCCCGCGCCCACAAAAAAAGAATCACACCGCATAAAGCCCTAGACGGGCAGCAAGCACAGTCGATGCCCCGGCGGGGACGGCATAGATGGGGCCTTGCCGGCTCGCCACTCCATGCCTGGGCTCTGTGGATTTAGGGCTGGGGTTTTAGGGTCAAGGGATTAGGTTTTAAGGATTTAGGCTCTAGGGTTTAGGGATTAGGGCTTAAGGATTTAGGGTTTGGGGTTTAGGATTTAGAGTTTAGGGTTTAGGATTTAGGGTTTAGGGTTGAGGGTTGGGGCTGCCACTCATCTGTTAATAACTTCGGAACCCGAAATGAAATCAACTTGGGACTACTGACTAGATTTGTACAGAAGCCACCTGACTGATAAACCCTTGATACTTGCGGCTTTGGAGTGCACCTGGCTTCGAGAGTTATGTGAGAGTGATTTATACCCGTGGCTTTGTTGAAGACCGTCGCAAGGTTTTCGTACGCTGGCGCAAGCAGAGGAATCTGTTTTTAACAGTCCTGACTCCACCGGGGCTCCCCTTAGCTGTACATATTGCGGGCACACAAACGAGCCTGCGAATTCCAAAGAAGGTAGAAAGATGACGTTGCAAGGAGACAAGCCCATAAAGAAAAGCCCAGCCGCAGCCATTTGTAGCCTGGCTTTCGATAGGGACAACTTTGGGAGGGTGGCTCTTGGGCTTAAGGCTTAAGAGCCAGGGTCTAGCAGGCTCTTTTGGAGTCAGAGTATTGAGAAGATCTTGGGAATGGGAGATGTCTATTACTATGACAGTTATGCATTCCACCCCTGAAAACGAAGATGCCCGGGGAGCATCTTGGGGTAGGCTACCAGGTAGGCTTACCGTGGATGGGGGCAGACTTTCTCAAAAAGGGCTGTCGAAGGTTTGGAGGTTGTGGATTCTGGTCTCCGAACCTGGGCATCTACATGTGGCAAACTCACCGTCACCCTAGGAAGATATTGCTTTGAATGTGCTTCTTGGACATACTCAGGCCCTCTGCTGTCATGAGCCCTGGTTTCACATTTTTGGGATCTTGGCTGCGCGAGGTGGCTGGGGGGCTTGAGCTCTATCCACGCCTCAAGCCAAGGTTTAGGGTTTTTCAAGTCTGGATCCAAAAAATTATTGGAAACTATACTGGAAAAGAAAATCGAAGCTACTATATCATAAAAGGGCGTATATAGGTATAGTATAATAGGGAAGTTTCCAGGTCTTGTGGCGGTTAAGGTTTAAGGGTGGAGGGTGTTTAGGGTTCCAATGGGTACTGCCCCCCCCAAAGTAACAGTCTATATTAGGGGTCCTATTAAGGGCTATACCTAGACCCTCCTCCTACCCTCTATTCGGGCCTAAGTACCTACTATTAGGGACCATATATCCCCAATTAAGGGTACAAGGAGGGTCCTGGTATGTAACTATATTATACTTATTATCCAACTGTTACTGAGGGGGGGCAATATCCAACCTAAACCCCATAACCCTAAACCCTAATATAACCCCAATATATCCTCAATAGAACCCTAATATAACCCTAATGTAACCCTAATTTAGGGTTCCACAACTTCGCACAGTCCCAAAGCACCCCTGGGCTCGGCCTGCTGTCCCCGCATCGCCAAAAAGTTGCAAAGCCGAACTACTCCTGGGCTTTGGGATTTTTTTTCAGACATGGGGATTTCCCACAATTAAGAGTACCTTTGGGGGTCCCTACAATGAGGATTAAACTATTCTGGGGAATATTCTATATTCAGGTCCGCACACGTATGAAAACTCCAATGTTTCTTCAAGGCTTTCCTACGAAAACCTTTCAGCTCTTTCGGATTGCGCCTAGGGAGTAAGAAGGGAATGGTCAGAGGGATGATCCAATCTGAATGTCAGGATTATGGAACACTGTTGGGCTGATGGGGTGGAACATTGGCGCCGGCATGGTCTCCTTGCAAAGATTCCTTTAGAACTCCAGCTTTTGCTTTAGGCAGCTGTGGATTTCAGGATCAGCCACGGCATTTGTGAATCCGGGACAAAAGGTTTTGGAGGTCTTGGTTCTCAAGGCTCCGAGATTCCCACTGATGATTAATGGAACTCCTCTTCTTTCTTGTCTTCCTCATTTTTTCTTTTGCCTTCCTCTTCCTCTGCCTTTTCATGTTCCTCATCTTCGTGTTCCTCATCCTCGTGTTCTTCACGGCAGAAGAGCGCTTTCGCCACCGCCATCTCCTTGAACTCTGCCAAACCCTTGGACTCTCACGGCAGCTCGCCCACGGCAGCTCCAGTTTAACCTCGTGGAAGGTGTGCTCCTCCGAAGGACATTCTTCCAAGTGAGCCATAGTATCCCCCTTAATAACCCCTATAATGCTCCCCTGTATAATTCCCTATATAACCCCATTTTCAGGAGGTTAGACTAATGCTCCAGCGAGGTGGACCGTGCAGCCTGCTGTTGGCGAAGAGCGCCCCCAGGCAAGTTGCTGGACACACCGAGCTGCGGCCTGGCAGTTCATCCATTGATGTCGCTGGGCTCCTGAACCATCCAGCTCACCCTACCACCCAGAAAGGGATAATGAAGGGAGCAGCTTGAGACAAAAAGACACCAAAGGTGTTGGCCCTTGACAAAATCTTGCGAGCATGAAAGGAGGAACAAAAATCCTTCGGGAAGAGACACACTGAATTACTTAAGTCGCCTCCCATGAGCCCCTTTGGTAGCAACCACAGATATGGGAATTTCCCAAAGTTAGGGGTCAGGAAAGTTTGCCTTCACGGTGGTGAAAAAACCTAAGTCCTGAACGACCTTAGTGGCAATATGAATGGCAGTGATGACTCTAATAGCGGCCACCGGACCAGAGTACTTACAGGCAAGAAGAACAAGAATGATGGTTGATTAGAATAACGCAAGAAAAGCACTTTGTAGAAGACTTTGAACAAGTAGGTTGTTGTCAAAACTCTTGGATGCTTTAGATAGAAAAAGGCCATATTAAACAAGGGACCCACACGGGACCATTCTTTTGGCATCCTACCGAAGTGTGCCTCAAAGTGCCAAGGCTCCCCTCAGCGGCCAGGCTGGGGTCGATACGCATTACCTTCAAAGAACTACTGGCCTTTGGTTAGGCTGGGAGTGACGGAATGGAAAAGAAACTAGTAGCTACTATTTAGGGTTTAGGGTTTAGGGCTTAGGGTGGGAATGAAGGAATGGAAAATAAAATGGAAGATACTATGTTGGGTTATATAGGGACTACTATAGGGATCCATGTCTTGGTTCCTAGCTATCCAAAGGCCAGGCTACACAACGCAAAGGCCCAAACAGTAAGGGCTTATATAGTGATAGAGCTATATAAGGTTACAGAAAGGTGCTACAAGGTTATAAAGGCATGAAATGAAGCTATATGGGGCTATAGGAGGATTTTACAGAGTTCTATATTTACATAAAGAACATATAGGCTTATATAGGCTTAGGCCTGATACCGAATTATGCAGGATTATGTAGGGTTGCAAAAAGGTGATATATAAGTCTATATGAGTGCCGGACAAGATCTCTTCCATATCGAAAACACCATGGGACAAAGGGCTGGCTCTCGGATATGCGAGCTTTAGGGAGCGGGGGGGGGGTATAGGTGAGGGTTGAACCCTATCGGTATTTGCCGAAGAAACTACAGTTGTGAACCTCATGACCGGCCTAGACATGTTGCCTCTTGCATAGGTTTAGTCCAACGTTCATATATATATATATATGTATACATATGGGTATAATATGGTCAGATAGGCCCTTTATAACACTAGGGTCATTAAGGCTTTTCTGGAAATCAGTAGGGTTCTCCAAGCTCATATGAGGATGGGATGGGGTCAATTGCAGAGTTGATAAGGTTGTATAAGCCTACCGGAGCGCTGTTGTTGATGGTTGAAGCAAGCAAGTAGGGCTATTGGGGTTATAGGGGGATAATGGAACAGAAAATGGAAACCACTATATCACAATAGGGTATATATTGGGGTTATGTTGGGATAATGGAAGATAAAGTGGAAACTATTATTGTTCTTGACAGCTGGCACATCCTTGGCAGGATTCATGGGGTCTGCAAAGCTTTGCTCTTGGACTCTGCATGCGGAGTTGTCAGCATCAACAGGAGCCTCTCACATTTAGTAGAGAAAGACAATGGGCTGCCAGGTCCTCGGTCGTAAATTCTCCGTTTTTTCTACCACTCCTCCTTCCCCGCTGCTACGATTGCTAGTGCTGCGGGCTACTAAATACTACTATTCTGGCGGCTGCTGCTGCTGCACCGAAATTTTACAAGATTTACCCTCCTGTCTACAGAGGTGTCAGCAGTAAGATGTGAGACACTTTCTTGTGGGTCAAGCTAGCTCCCCAGATTCCCCGTGCATCTTTCTTGACAAGACAGCACTGCTAGATAATGTTACAGCGTGGCGACACGTACCTGGTCAGGACCGTCTTTTCGACCCTTCTCTTGAAAATGCACCAAGTACTCCTCATGTTAGCGCCCCTCTCCACCCTGCTCTCTTACTTGGAAGCTGCCGCTGTTTGTCCAGGCACTGAACCCCACAAATGCTTTGAGTCTGGGGCCTGATCCGCCGAATACGGAATGCAGTACACGAAGCCGTCGCCACCCAGGACGGCCTCAGAAGAATTGTGCTAAGGTGGAGAGCTCAGAGGGCTCAGGGTCGAGGCTTTCAAGGAGGGGTTCTTCGTCTACAGCTGCTGCGCTTCAGTAATCACCTCCATCTCATAATGAAACCTGCCACCCCCCTACGTTTAATCTTCGCAATCTTATATTTCATTCTTCTGGGGCGGATACGTACCCTGCGCTCGGGTGTGATCTTTGGCGGCCATCCTATAATCCCTGAAACTTAAGCCGCTAACCAAACCTGTAAACTCCTAAATCCTGAACGCCCACTGCACCTTGTGCTAGAACCTGCTCCTGAACCCTAAACCTCAAAAACCCTGCCCTAAACCTTGGGTTAAGGGTTTAGGGCTTAGGGTGTACCAAAAGACAAAGGTCTCCAGCTCTACAGCTGCGGCACAGCGCCGTACTTCGCGAAGCTTCCCGTCAGCGGCGACGCGGGCGCAATTTGGGTGACTTCAGTTCCTGTCTTTTGCAGTAGAATACTATTGTCCCCCTTAAGTAGATATAGGGGTTATATTCGGGTAATGGAAAAGAAAATGGAAATCCCTATTTAGGGTTTAGGGTTTAAGGCCCCCCTTAAGTAGATAGAGTATGGGGTATATGGGGATCTTCTTAGAATATACCCAAAGCCATATTCTGTCTACTTAAGGGGGACCATATTAATTAGTATCTCCAGAGATGTCAGGGATGCCCTATTTCAGAGGCGACGTCAGTTCCTACTTTCTAGAAGTGAAATTCGCCGTACCCTCAAGGGGGATGCGGGAGCTCATGACGCTTGTAGTGGCACCCTTTTTTTGAGAAACTCCAAGCCATATATGGTGTTAAGACTTAATTGTCTTAAGCTCCTCGTTTTCAACGTTTTGGAGATGCGGGTTTGATTGGGCTCAGGAGGATCCCTGCAGGACGTCGCTGGCAAAAATCTCTGAGTAGATTGGAAGAACGGATGCTGAGTCTACAGCTCCTGCAGCCCGTGGGTTTGAAGATGTGGGACGGCATCTTCGATGTCTTCATAATACATTGTCTAGTGTTGCCGGGGCTTATATTGTGCAGGCCTGTGTAAGCCAAATGGCCGCTTTTGGTTCATCATCAGCTTCCGTGATGAAGTAATATTCATCAAGGGCAATGCGCATCATCTCTCAAACCAGGCTTCTCAGAGGCCTTTACGGAAGGAGTCTCCATTGCGGTCCGCTAAATTAGACACCAAGTATATGCTCTCACCAATATTCCTCAGCAACCCTGTATACACTCAGAAAACACCTTTAGTGGCGTTCCCAACAACATTCTAAGCTGCCCTTCACACCCCTACCGCGGCCCTTAATCTTGCCGTCCTTATGTGCCCATTATATACCCTATAAGAACCCGTAAAAATCCAACGCAAAGCCCCTGGTTAGGGCCCAGACAGCAGGTTGGGACCGATGTTAAGGGCCCATGCTTAGGACGTTTCTAACGGCCCCCAAGCCGTAACCGACATCAGCTACAATTAATCTTTACAATGCCTGCATGGGCATACACTCAATAGTTTTCCAAAGGAAACATAGCTCAAAGACCATAATGATAGCTGTATCTATGAACCTTTGACAACCCACCTTACCTTCAGCCCCAACCACCCACTGGCCTGAAGCACCCTCAAAGACCCGGAGGACATTATCCGCAGCAAGGGGAGCTGCGTACAAAGCGCCATCCCATGCGAGCACCTTGCTTCTCTTACTTAAGGAATGTATAGGGGTCATATAGGGATCCATAGGGAATATATAGGGATAATGGAGGACAAAATGGAATCTGCTAATTGTTTAGGTTTAGGGCTTCAGGATTTTAGGATCTAGGGTTGAAGGTGAATAGGGTTTAGGGACGTACGCCCCAACAGAAGCAAATGCAAAAGGATTGTATCTTACGTGTACTCTTGGAAGCTGTGTCGTAACATGGTTGGCTTCAGATATGCAAAGAGCGTCTGAGCCAAATACTCCGAAAACAGGACAAAGGAGGACTCAGACGAATGAGAGGGAATCTGTGCATGAGTGCCATGTAAGGCAAAGGCCGTGGCCATTGGAAGAAGCGGAACGACGGTAGCGCCACGGCCAAACATACTGCACTGTGTCTTGCCCTTTGGGTGAGACTGATAATAAATGCGCAGGAGTATGACCCAAAGCACTGAGCGCTATAAACCCCTGTAAGGATTTCCTGATGAGCCAGTCTAAACTCCTAGCATGCCCCCTAATAATCCCCAGAGTACTCCCCTATATAATCCCCCATGTAACCCCCTTTAAGGCCTTGTTTTAGACTCCAGCTCAATTAGTCCCTAATCTAAAACCCAAAATACTAGAATCTTTATTACGGGGAGTCCCAAATTCTGGGAACCCCATATCCCTAAACCCTAAACCCTAAACCTAAACCCTAAACCCTAAACCTCCAGATTATGATTATGGTCCCCAGCTATCATTCCTACAAAGGCCCCGGCGGGCGGCGTCCACTTGCCCGGGGCCCCAGAGGACACGCCGGACACAGCCAGGTTGCGGTTGGGCGCCTGGGTTAAAAAGAGGGCGAAGGGTTCAAGGTTTTTGGGGTTTGGGGTTTCGGGTTTGGGGAAAAGAGTATTTAGGGTTTTGGGGGCCAGTCTACGTGAGTTCCTCAATTTATTAATGGCTCCGCCCCATACACCTCAGCGCTAACATCGGCTACACAACTCAGCTGAGACGACCTTAAAATTCCAGAAACTGAAGACAAAGCGCCGCGTAGGTTGTGCCGTCCGCCAGTGTGAAGCGGTGCCTCGGCTCTTGGACCTAATATAACCCCAATAGAACCCTAATGGAACCCCAATAGAACCCCAATAGAACCCTAATAGAACCCTAATAGAACCCCAATAGAACCGCAATAGAACCCTAATAGAACCGTAATAGAACCCTAATGGAACCCTAACAATAGAACAATAGAACCCCAATAGAACCCTAATAGAACCGTAATAGAACCCTAATGGAACCCTAACAATAGAACAATAGAACCCCAATAGAACCCTAATGGAACCCCAATAGAACAATAGAACCCCAATAGAACCCTAATGGAACCCCCATCTGCATCCTGAGCCCTAAACCCCAAACCTTAAAACCTGAACCCTGACTTTACATCCTTACCCAGAGCAGCCTAGGGGCCAGGGACATCCATTTCGGGCGCAGCCCACTGTAGACACCTGGCAAGTTGTGATTTTTCTCTGGCGGTCTGGGGTGGAATTTTGGGACACAGTTTTGCGGTTTAGGGTTTAAGGTTCCCCGTTTGGGAG
Organism: Symbiodinium pilosum; assembly: GCA_905231905.1. Lineage (NCBI taxonomy): Eukaryota > Dinophyceae > Suessiales > Symbiodiniaceae > Symbiodinium > Symbiodinium pilosum. The sequence goes on along the minus strand of CAJNIZ010045118.1, from coordinate 4,530 downwards.
CTAGAGCGATGCCGGAGCCTAAGACATTAAAATGAGATTTCTGTGTGGTCCAGATGATCTTCGGCTGGGACTCTATAAAAAATGAGAAAACCTATTCAGGGCCCTCACCATAGGGTTCATGTAACTTAGAATTTTAGACACGGGTACGATGAACGTTAAAAAAATGGTTCGCATTCTGTTTGCACCATTCTTGAACGATGAGTATAGCCTCAGGTCTTGCAGTTCTAACGCCGGGGGCCCTAAACCCTAAACCCTAAACTCTAATCCTAAACCATGCGTCTGGCCCTTGAAGAAACATCCTGACTAACCTGATCAGGAATTTGTGTTGATAGAGACAATTGTGTGTGCTACTATTATTGCGAGCCTTGATACTCAAGTGCCCTGTGCACTATCAGCTCAATTTCTCTTACCCCATTTCTTACTTACAGTCCTAGTGCTGCGACATGTCTTGCATCCGAACCCCATGCCCTGAAACCCAGGCCCTGGGGAAACGATATGAGGATTTAGGGTTTAGGCCTTAGGGCTTCGGGTTCAGGGCAGGGTAACCTGAAAGGCACGGCTGGTGCTAGCACAGAAGAAGGGTCGCCCAGGGTAGGCCCTTGTACACCCTCAAGGACCAGTATTCATTGCTGCTTAAAGACCCCAAGAAACCCTGTGTCCATTTCTGTTCCGGTTTTCTTTCGATTTGCTCTTCCATTCTTGGGGTAGAAACCCCATAAAATCCCTGTACGAACCTGTTTTCTGGATAACAAGTAGCCTAACACCCTAAACCTAAATCCTAAACCCTAAATCCTACACCCTAAATCCTAAACCCTAAATCCTAAACCTATAAATCCTGCGCCCCAAACACGAAATACCTTAACAAGCTCCCAATTCTGAAGGGGAGACCTCCCAGTCGCTGTGGTTGCAGCGCGAACTTCCCCAGCCGCCGAGCCCTCGGCGAAGGGAGTTTGGGAAGGGACTTTGGAAAGGTATCACATATATATATATATTTATATTTATATACATATATATGTATATATATACAGATATGTTTATATATATATATGTATGTATGTATGTATGTATGTATGTATACATGCATGTGTATGTGTATGTATATATATACACATATGTTATCATTTTATTAGGATACCATTGCTACTATGCTTAAGGTGTTACATTAGGGTATTACTACTACTGTTATTAACGTAATATATCAGTTGCGACTACTATTCGGTGTTCAGTAAGGTTCAGGGCTTACTACTAGTGTTACTAAGATACGTATTATCATTATTTCTATTCTCATCCTTCATCCGACCCCAACCCTAAGCCCTAAACCCTACATTTTAAAAGGAACCCTAGAACTCCTGTAAAGGACCCCCATAATCCCGTTCAGGTAGAACCCCCCAGCATTCTTTCAAGCGTTCTTCAAGCCGTAATCCTGGTATATCCTCAGGATATACACAGGCCCCCTTCCCTAGGGCCCCATGTCTATAAATAATTCCTACATTGGGCCCCAGAGTCTATAAGAATTTGATCTACATTGGCCTACTTGAAGCCTTAGGGTTTTTTGAAAAGAGCGAACTTGAGTGGATCTGAAGTCTGTTCGTGAGTCTTGCAGGACTTGCGGTTTCGGGTGGGTTCAGGGTTTAGGGAGCTTTGGGGTAGAGAGGCTTGCTGAAACTCCTGGGTCCTGTTGAGAGACACGCTAGCATTTCTGGCCTCTCGTGTTGCCAACATTGCGCCATGCCATGTGGCCTACTGCTCTTGCCAGCCACTCGCTTGGCAAATCCTGCGAAACCTATGGAGCCCTCGAACTGGCTCCATATTGGGACATTGTGGGTTGTTCGGTCTGTCGCCTTCTTGTGTTTTAACTCAATGTAATAGAAATGAGCCAACAATCTCCAAGCAAATTTCATTCTCATACCTGCCATTGCGGCCTTGGCAGAGCGCCTTTGAGCTGCTAGCCTCTGAAAGCAAAACCACAGTTCAAAGACCCTTCCAAACTCAACCATGCACAGCCAAACCCTACCCCCCTAGGTCCTGATAAGCCCAAGTCTACAAAATCCTAGAACCCAAACTCCTCAACCCCAAGCTCTACACCTCCAACCCCAAACTCTACATACCACACCCAAATCCCAAAGCCCAAACCCTGACCTCAAGCCCAGCCCCTACACCCTACGTGAGCCCTACACCTCCTACTCCAAACTCAACACCTTAAATCTACAGAACCCAAACCCTACACACTGCTTTGGGGTTTAGGATTGGGGTTTAGAGGTTGGCCCCAAACCCAACCCCAACCCTTTCTTCAGGGCAAGACCCAAAACCTCCACCCCAAACCCTATACTCTACGCCCCAACCGCATAATCGCAGCCCCTACACGCTAAGCCTCAAATCCTCCACCTAAGTCCGGATCAAAGCCCCAAGCCACCCCTGGAAGTTGAGGGTAGTTTAGGGTTTAGGGTTTAGGGGCTACGACAAACTGATAACTTGTAGTTATAACTTAGAACCCGATCTTGACATCATGAGGGTGATGAGGTTATAATTTCTAGGTTGTAAGTGGGATTTGAGGACCCACCTCAATCCTAAGCCCAAGCCCCTCCACCCCGTAAACCCTCAATCCTAAACCCTAAACCCTAAATCCTAAACCCTAAATCCTAAACCCTAAATCCTAAACCCTAAACCCTGATCCAGGCCCCAGGCCCCAGTGTACGTCGTGGCAGCTGATGTCGCGGCTGCTTCCGCTGGCCAGGGACTCCTCAACCAGATCGGCATATGAGGTCTAAACTTTGGGTGCTGCCCCCCCCAGTAACAGTCTATATTAGGGGTCCTATTCAGGGCTATATATAACCATATCATAATTACTAGCCAACTGTTACTGAGGGGGGGCAGTACTGAATCTAAACTCCTTAAAGGGGGTTATATAGGGGAGTACGATAAGGGACTACTATAAAGGTTATTAAGGGGGATACTAGGAGTTTAGACTATGGCTCATGTTACGAAACAGGGCCTGGAGTTTAAATCCAAAGCCCACACCCTTAAACCCCAAACTTTAGGGTTCAAGGTGTAGGGTTCGGAGTTTAGGGTTTGGGATTTAGAGTTTGGGGCTTGGGATTTGGGCCTGTATGGTTTGGGATTGAAAACTTGCACGGCCTTCATTTAATAGGCACCCTATAATGTGTTTTGGCCGCGCCGCCACTCAAAGAGGATCAATCAAGGATAGATTGCACTCTTTAATTATTCATGTGTTTCGGTTTTGCGGTTGAAAGAGAACCCAGACCATCCCCTGCAATTCAATTTCCCAGGGCCCTCAGAACCCTGGGGTTTAGGGTTGCTAACACGAGGACCTATGACAGGTTTCTGTGCTCCCGCGAATTTTAGAAGTGGCCCATCGAGAAAAGAGGATCCCACACTAGGCTGGAGGGATTGGGATTGGCTATGCAATCTCCAGTTGTAATCAAGACTCTGACCTAGCGATGAACCTGGGCTTATCCTACCAGCTCCTTTGAAGCTTGGCGTTGGCTAGATGCGTGGATAGTAAGGTTTGTGTGCTATTATCTGGCTATGTGCGGTCCTTGTTTCTGGCTTGGGGTCACCAAATAACCCTTGCACTATACAAAAGATTCCTCTCAGCCCGGCTTTCTATACAAAATCCATGAGTTTCTGTTACGTTTTCATCATTTGGCTGGATTTTAAGAGGCTGTAAAAAACTTCGTCTTTTTAGGGCTACCCTAGGTATCGGGGGCCATTTTACATTACAGCGGGGGAGCCAAAGAGGAACCATGTGGCATTAGGCTCAAGTATTTCTCGCCCAAGCCCTTTTCTCCCCCAGAGCCCTGCCGCCTGTAGAGCACCCTGCTGCAGGGCAATAATGCTGCCATTCGCCGCCACTTCCCGCGCGAAGGCAAGGGGCAAGCCTGTCAAAAAAACCTACAGATCACGTGTGTACACTCAACCGCCCGCAATGAATCAAAAAGCCTCAATCCATGAAAACTACTGTAGAAGCCCAAAAAAATATTGTTCATGTCATCGTCCATTTCCTTCTCCATCTAATTCAGGGTCACATCCTAGATCCTACATACCCCAAACACTCCGGCATGTAGCCCTCTAGAGTCCCTTTGTTAAGCTCTCCCCTGCCTGGCGCCGGTGCGCCCGGCGCATCGAAGCGGCCGATGCAATCAGCAGCGAGGAGCCAGGGAAGCTGGCAAAGAAGTGTCCTGACCATGGGAAGCGCTGGTTTAGGAATAAGGTTTAGGGTTTACCCCTATATTGCCCCTATGTCATAGTAGATTCCATTCTCTTTTCCATTATCCCAGTATCACCCCTATATAACCCCAATATATACCTTATAATCCCTATATAGCCCTTTGTACTAGTTCCCATTTTATATTCCACTATTTTACGGTTGAGGGTTCAGACTTTGGGGTCTAAGGGGTTCGGGCGGGTGGTTTAATGCCAGTGCCTTTCAAGAGTTGGCGATATGAGCTCGCGCCAAAATTCTTATTCCCAGAAGCGGCCGCATCTTAGTTGGGTTTCCCCTATCGGTAA